>JAGFPH010000098.1:700871-714256 GCA_018207615.1 Philaenus spumarius
AAATAGAGCTTACAATTTGTTCAGTTATTGTTTTAAATTTAAAGTCAAATAGAGCTTACAATTACATTTTTATCACGTGTTCCTAACACATTTACCAGGTGAGTAAATACAAAAATCCTTAAAATTAATTCACTTCAGTGCAATGTAAGAACCAAACTTCTCTCAGGTACGACTGATAAATATATCTAGATTATGCAAATCAACGCTAGCGGTTTCTCCGCTGCAGTTGGCAAATTGGTTATTACAGTTGTTATTATTTTGTTATTCCCTTAATTATCGTACCCTGTCTTCTTACTGGTCAGCTGGACTGGCTTAGGCGTGTTAATCTCCATACTCCATACGGCGTTGGGACCGACGGTTTCTGGAGGGCAATAAATTTCTCCGCAGATGCTAGGATAAGGCCAGCATAGCCGGGAATCAATATAAACCGACCCACTACCCACCGTTCTAATAAAAATGTATAGTTTGACCAATAGTGTGGATATATTGTTTATATTGTCGTATTCGAGGGTGAAGGTGGAACATGTAGATTTAAGTTTTACGATTGGGTTGGGTCGTGATAATATTTTACTTTTAGATTGTCACAAGATATACGAACTTACTGGAGCTCTTTGGAAATGAAAATAGCGTTTCTCTTTGGACAGGTTTGTAATTATTAATTATAAGACATTCTTTTATCTTTATTCATTTAATTGCAATACATTTTCAAGGAGTTATACATTAAAGGAAGAATGTACAAATCGTTTTCCGTAAATGGTAGACGTTTTTAATTTCGAATAAATAAAATAAAAGTCGCACTTTTAGCATTAGTACTTTTAGCATGTTGAGTACATTCTAACATGTAGATCCACATCAAAATTTGTTTCTAAATATGTATGTATTAAATGCAATTGACTCCAATTTTCTTTATTGGTAAACATATTTATTAAATTATTAAATTTGCATTTAAGTGAAATAATTCTAAATGCATTATTTATGTCGATAGTTATCATTCTCTTAATGACAGAAATCTACAAACGCAAACCTTGGGCAAAATGATACCCTCTTTTTAATTCAAAGTAGAAACTTCTATATTACAAATATCGTTTGATATATTCTTATGTTTATTGAATCTTGCAAAAGTATAACCAAACAACTGTCGTGCTTTTAGTATACATGTAAGTAAATGTAAGATACGATTGGTTGGTATGCAAGTATTGAAATTCGTTATTTGAAAAAAAAATTAACTGGGTGTGCTTAAGACCACACGTTGGAAGTGATAACTTCTATGACTACGGGGATTTTTAACTCGGTAAATGTGTACAATTATAAGGATTATAAAACTGTAGGCCTATTTGTTCAAATTGTTTATTTATATCCGTTATTATATATTTAAAGAAAGGTAAAAATATTATCTTTTAGTTACCTTTTATTTCATATTGATAGATCAAATGATTTAGAAGTTGTTAATATTACAGTAAAGAAATTAATAATCAAATATGTTATACAAAGATGTACGAATGTTTGCGAAGTTAAACAGTAGGTATCCTTCTTTAAATTTGTATAAACGAATATATTGATGATCAAAGGTTAGTTTTATATACAGTTTATAACCCCAAAGCAAATCTTATAACGTGTAGAAGCCCATATAACTTATAGTTATAGAAGCCTACATTAGTTGTATAACTAATATATAAGAAAATTAACATCACAAGAAATTTTAATGGTTGAAGTTGTAAACATAACCCCAAAATATAATCTACGCTGGGTTTTGTTTAAGAATTACAGATGATGGGCGAAATCAGCTGTTATATTATATTAACTAATTCTTATGTGTTAATTTGATTGCTATGCTAATAAATGTAAATAATGTATTAATAATATTCCCTCTCCACGATCTGACTTGTGTCTAAACAAAAGCGTGACGCGAGATCTCGCGAGAAATCTGGCGTGATGCGAGATCTCGCGGGAAATCTGGCGTGATGCAAGATCTCGCGAGAAATCTGGCGTGACGCGAGATCTCGCGGGAAATCTGGCGTGATGCAAGATCTCGCGAGAAATCTGGCGTGACGCGAGATTTCGAAAACATAGCCAAGTCGAAAGTGCCCAACGGGCCAATAGAAGTTATCACTTCAAAAAATGTTTAGAAACATAATTTAAAAATCAAATAGCCCTTACCGACTTCGTGCGTAAATAATCTATGAATTTGGTTGACGAGTCGGATCTTGGACAAATTGATATTATTTCTTTAATTTCTTGAGATAATATTTTAACTATTTAAATTTATTCAGTAGTTTGATATGCGTAATATAAATTCAATGTGCTGAAAAGGAATTTATATAAATGTAATCCCAAATTACTCAACACTCCTAACAAAACGTAACTCCTAACTTATGGTTTTAGTCTAAAAATAATTATATCTAAAAACACTTTACCCTTTCTGATTGCTCATTCACTGTATTTGATATTATCTATCTATATATATATATATATATATATAAGGCAAAAAGCCCTCTTTCACTCCCACTCACTAATTCTCCCATTTCCCATGAAACTAGAGAGATGAAATTTGGCATGGGTTTACTTTGTGATGTAAATAGGGAAACTAAAGAAATTTCATTTTGATATTAAATTTTTTACGGTTTTGTAACGGCTTTATATTTTTTGCTATAGCGGGAAAACGAAAGATCGGATCTTAAATTTGATGAAAAATCGTTAGTGTGGATTTCAATTATCTACAACTGTTGTATTTAACATTTTTTTCTATCTCGAACGGTTACCGAACAAAATTAGTTAATAGTTGAAAAAAGTACTAATTTAAGAGTTGCCATTCAGAAAAATGGTTTTGTATTGAGTTTCTTAAAAAAGGCATGAGGAGTGATATAAAATGATCACTCACTCACTCACTGATCATCACTAATTCTCCCACTTCCCATGAAACTAGAGAGATAAAATTTTTAACACATGAAGGTAAATTTAAATTAACGACCGAATCAAGCGAAAACAGCCGATACAGATACACGCTGAGATAAAGAATGGGAGCATGCAGAGCGCTCTCGCGAGCAATAACGAACTACCAACGTACGTGAATGAGTCAGCTGATTATAATTATTATGAAACGAGAGAAAATCGCTCTTAAGCTGTTTGAGCTCTTTGAGATGCCCCACATCTTTTGAGCATCTCAACACCGTTGGATGCAGACTTCACCCGACATTCGAGGCTGCTTGCTGCACACTTGGTCTTCTTGAGGACGACACTCCTGGGACAACACACTCGAGGAAGCCGCTCTCTCAGCAAGATCCGTGAGCGCTATGTCATGATTCTGGTGTTCTGCCAGGTATCTAACCCAGCGTTTCTTTGGGAGAAGCGCCGAGACAAAATGTCTGAGGACTTAAAACGCCAGATCTAGAAAGATTTTACCGGTTGAAGGTCTACATGAGAGTCCACTTGAAAGGAGATGGTTAGAGCAGGGGAGTTTGCTGACCTGCTGCGCATTAGAGATGGGAACTTTGATAAGAAGGGGAAATAGCTATTCCAAATGCATTGTGTACACTTGTATTTGATTTGAGAAGCCTTACTCAATTAGTTTATCCAGATCTTACAAATATTTCGAAAAAGGACATGTCGTGGTTGAGCGAGCGGGCTATTTTAACACCAAAAAATGACATGGCAGCTGAAGTCAACAGCTTGCTTTGAAAGAATTTACATACAAGACGATGTGTTTTAAATCTTTGGACTCTGTTGTTGAAATGGTCCCTCGCAGTGCACTACCCCTGTCAACACTCTTAATCCACCTGGAATGCCTACCCATAATCTGACATTAAAATTCGGTGCGCCTATCATGCTATTGAGAAACTTACATCCACCTAAACTTTGCAACGGCACTAGACTTCAAGTTAAATCCCTTAAAAACACCATAATTGAGGCTATGATTTTAACCGGATGTAGAAGGGGAGAAACAGTCTATATTCCTAGGATTCCTCTTATCCCAACTGACTCGCCGTTTCAGTTTAAGCGACTCCAATTCCCGGTCAGTGTGTGCTTTGCAATGACAATTAACAAGGCCCAGGAACAATCGCTTCGACAAGTGGGAGTAAATCTGCGAGAAGACGGACAGTACGTAGCCTGCTCCAGAGTAAGCTCTGCGGACAGCCTGGTTCTACTGCTAACAGACGGATGCACAGCAAATATAGTTTATCAAGAAGTCCTGAAATATTGAACTCATAACTTGGATGTAAGCAAGGAGTCTAAAAAAAATAAAAAATATAACACCATGAAAAAAACAATGGTCGCCTCACAAGAACATATTTAATTATTACCATTTATATAACTGTAATTCTGTATATTAAATATGTTGAATATTAAATTGATATATATACCTATATACATTTCAGTCTTATTTATAGTTCAAATTCTTTAAACAAATAAAATAGATAGTACTGTATTTATTATTAGTAATATTTCTTAACCTTAATTTAATTTTTTAACTTTCAGTTATTTGTATTTTTTAAAAGACCTATATTATTTATATTTTGTTGATCTGTATTTGTTAACATTGGGTTTTAAGTTTATGTTAGTTTATTTTATTAAGTATTTAATTTCTTTTGTTTTTTATTTATTTCATTAGGCCTATTAGTTTTTTATTTTTATTTTATTATTATTATTTTTATTTCTGTTTGACTGTTTATAGTTTTAGTAGACCAGTTTGTTATTTTTTGTATTTAATAGTTTTATAATTTATTGTTAAATTGGTTTTTATTGTTAATAATAGATACATAATATTAGTAGATTTTAATGTGGCTCCTCCCATTCCCCCACCCCCACCAGGTCGGTCTTGGATTAACCGGTATGGGGAGGAGTGGGGGGAGGGCGTGTACAGTATATATAGGTTGTAATATTTTATGTATACTTTAGTAGTGTTAAAACCCTCTGAGGATGATGACCATGTCATCGAAATGTACATAAGGGTAAGGTATTAAACTTAACTTACAATTTAGTTGTTTTGTTATAGTTTTTGCTCCTTGTTTTGTGGTTCGGGTTTTTATTTAAATCAGTTCAAATTCTTTGTTCAATTTTTTTTCAACCCAGCTCGAATTAAGCATTCATTTTGGTTTTTAATCTTTTAATCACGTTGCGAAGCACGGGTATTCAGCGCGGGTAGTAATAATATAAATTTGTAACAAGTAAGTTAAAAAAACACTTATAAACATTGCCTATCTAATCCCTTTTCATGCTAAGGTTCCCACATAACCGAACAGTGTAGGTGCGCTTACATCATGGGCGGATCCAGCCGGTTTTCAAGGAGGGGGCTGTCTTATCTCCTATCAGGGGGGGGGGTTGAAGAATATTTTTTTTTAGAATACAGTGCTTGAAAACATCTTTTTAGACTATTTCACGATCACCCATTTTGAATAGGAATTAAGGATTACATGCTTTACCCAAAAGTAAAGTTTTATTATAACAAATTGTACAGAATAAACCATAGAATTGAACTGTATACTTACAAATTTTAAATAGATTTATTCTAAAAACTTATTTCACTAAATTTCAACAGCTAATCAAAATTCTCACAAACGTTTAGTAGGCCCTACCTATATAGTTCCAGCCATCCAGGAAAAGGTAACGGCTAACGCGCCTAGGGCGTTGAAAATGTACATATTTCACAGAAATACCAAATACCCGAATAGTTCGGAACACTAAACCAGGTTTTCCTTATACTACTAGTTCTGTAAACAGTAGACCTCGCTCGTTGAAAAAACAAATGTGGTTTTAAGCTCAGGTTAAAAATAGTGTGCTAGTAAGGAAGTAAGCACAAGGTTTAGCCAGTGAAACATTATTTTGAAAATCCCGCGATTCCGGGATTTCTAGTTCTCGTTTTTTTCTTTTCTTGTGCTTTAACTGCTAGATTTTCTTTTAGAGGCATTGTGTTTTATTTAGGTTAATAATGCGTAAGATAGCTAAAAATATCGCGTTATAGAAGGACAACATAGAATTAAATATTTACATACTTAAATAACTAAAACTTAACAATGTATTTACAGTTCCATAACTTCCATATCATATTCCAATATTAGAAATAATGAAAACAAACGATGTTAAAACGTCGTGATAGTGATCTCAACCCATGTACCAACACTTCCCACGGTGTCCGACGGTAATTTATTGTATGTCCTTTATCGCCGAGAGGTTTCATTTGTTTCATCTCATTTTGTAATTCAAGTGCTAAGACATATACTTTTATGAAATTTACAATGGTAATATACAAGTATACAGTTTAATTCTTTGATTTTTTTCTCTACCCTTTCTTATTATTATATGTAATTTTTGGGCAAAATATATATTCCTAAATTACTATTTAAAATAGGCTTAGTTTTGTTTGCAGTCTTGCAGTAGGTGTTTTCAAAATAAGAAATCTGAAATTGATAAATATTTTTATACAATTCTATTTATCACTAAATTACGAAACGTTTTTACATTTATGAAAAAAATTACAATAATTGTTATTACTTTTTATGTAGGCCTAAATTTGAACTTTTTCCTTTCGTTACTGAACATGCTTGTTTCTTGAGCTAATAACTTTGTTAATTTTACTTCAATCATTTTTTACAGGCATATATGAATTCTTTGAACCTTTATCTACAAAAAAGCTATGGAACACTTTTGAATTGGTTTAGAATAAACGTATTAAAACATGGGTGAAATACAAAATCTTGGACGCTTTTTAACAAATTTGAAGTTTACGACCATTTTGTGAGCTTACCGTTAGAGATACGGGAAAACATCAAGAATACAATTTTGTTGAAAATCAAATTTGCTACTTGCAAAATGTTGTTAGTTTTTAAATTCTACTTACGGTTAAGCCACAAACTGGCTTTGGAAAAAAGCTTACACTGAGAGAAACGGTCCGGCCGCCATTTTTATTTTATTTAAGGGGTTGAAAAAGAAAAATGGAAAAAACCGTATTCATACATGGCTCGGCCTAGGAATAAGGAACATTCATGCAAAAATTCATCAAAATCGATCAAGGCCGTAATCGTGAGACAAACAGATACACAGACACAGAGACACACAGACACAGAGACAAAATGCCGAAATTAAAATGCTCGCTTCGCTCGGTCAATTAAACGAAAATATAGAACTTGCACTTCAAATCGATATAAAAATTATTATACGAATACTGCATATAGTTTTGTAATAGATACATCAATGGCAAAATGAGCTTTCTCATTTTTTTACAGACATTTTTAAAAGTAAAATTACTTTAGCTACGATTGATCGGTTTTATTTTATCTTGGACTCTGCAATGCTAGCTCATTTACTTATCTAAGATGTGATCCAAGCAAGCAATGAACGTAATATTAAACTAATTTTGTACCTGGACGGCCCATAGTTGGCTATAGGTGGGTGAAATTTAATGAAACATCTTACCATTTGTTTTTTCATTTTTTGAAGTGGAAACTTCTATAGGCGCACCGCGTCCAAAATATTTTGCGGGCGGTGAATCAGATTTTACCGTCACTCTCTACTATGTATAGTACACATGTGTATATAGCAGATTATATAGTTTACTTGACAATACCTCTGAAATAGACGTTTTGCTTCCTTATTTCGGAAGTTGTTTTAAAATAGTTTACTTGGTAATACCTCTGAAATGGACATTGTGCTTTCTCATTTTGTAAGTGGTGTTAAAACAGTTTACTTGGTAGTGTTAAAATAATAAAATTTTGTGTACTTTGCAAATTTGTTTTATGCAGGATGTTTTAGCAACCAAAATAACTTCCATAATATATTTTATATTTATCAGCATGTCGCCTTAGAATTTTACACTTCTCCCGAGTGGTTTTAAGCACACCTGGATCTTTTTACTATACCCATTTAAAACAGATACGTCGGTCAACCTTCAAAGTCTCACTAATGCGTTAAAAAGTGGTTAAACAATAGTTAAATGTTCTTTTTTAATTTAACGAGTTACAATTTGTCTATCCAATGATTTTATTATAGTTAGAGGATACGGGTATTAATTTAAGTATATTTGCAATATATAGTGCCAGTTACAATGTTCTTAAATCATATTTTAAGTACCACTAAAGACTATAAACTACGAAAGGCCGTTATTTAACTTTTAATTTATTTGATGTTAGATACCAGCAGCTAAAAGGTATTCAAGTTTTAACATTTGCTCATTGACCTTTGTGGTTTTGATTTCTTTGCAATTTATTTACTGTTTTATCTCATGGGACTAAAATCTGTTAAGAATGGTTGTTCGTTATTTGAGTTTTAGGTACTCGCTGTAAAATACCAACACAAAAAATATGTTTAAGATTGGGACATTGACATTAACAGTTCGGCTTGTGTGCAATAGATAGCACCAGTTGCGATGTTCTTTCACTCCCCTTTGTGTTCTGCTATAAAGTACGATTGCTTATTTTAAGAGCTCTAAGAGAATCCTAAGTTTATCTTTGGGCATTACCATTTATTACATAGATTATAATGTTGGCAAGATAATTATAGAAAATCTGATTTCAAAATGCCGACTAAAAATCCCCTCCTGCCCACCAATGTAAACCTGAACTTACAACCAAAGAGCACTTTTTTTACAATCAATTAACAAATATATATAGCTTGCGTTCAAAAAAGACTATTAATAATATTGAAACTATTGATTTTATGTCTGCAGAAATACTGCCTTATTTACCAGTAACCGATTTAACTAAATCCAAGTTTCCGTAGAGTATTTCACGACACTGTTAGTCCTATATCACGATTTGGTCAAGCACGGTGGTTCCTTTCCTGATAATCTTGTATTACCATAATTCAAGCGCAGCTCTGACAGTGGAATTGTGAATCGGCCTTTCCTCTTCTCCCTCCTATGCTTCTCCAGTTTTGTTTTCAACTTTTAAACGCGACGCTATTTTTCATCTTGATATTAATCTGTCCCCACTCACTCGACACCCCCTTCTGTCTCATCAATTCACATTTCAACCCCTTCTTTTAAGAAGTCTCTCCTTTCTCTGTCACACGCTTTTCCACTTCCGCGCACACTTATACCTTTCCAGCTGTCATACACTTTAACCTATTGTCTTTACTTCGTTCCATTATTCCGTGTATCAATAAAGGACCTTTACACTTTTCACAATATCCTATTCACAAGTATTCTACGTAGCCTTTACTCCAATACGTTCGTCTGTTTTGTTATGCATTGTTCCAGTTTGTTTACTATTTTTTAAATTCAGATTTCACAACTCTTAAAAAAGGACCATCAGATTTGCTTAGCTTAACTTTTCATTCTTATTTAATGCTATTGTTTTAGAAAAAAAACTTAATAAATCGAAGTGTTTTCAAGAAATTATCATGCAGATTATTTGAAAAGTTCAGAGTAAATTTATAATTAATTATTATAAGAAAACCCATTTATAGTTTACAAAATTGGCTTCGCGTGCCAACCTCCTTTCTCCCAGTGCACTTATATTTTATAATTCATATTTAACAAAAATGTGTTGTAACGTCAAAGCTACTTTGGGAAATTGCATTAAGTGTACAAATCAAAAAATCTTTTCTATACTAGAAGAAGTTGTAATAAAAGTAACCACGTGTCAAATATCTACTCTCAAACAAAAACCTGTCCTAAACTTTACAGATATACATTAATTAAAAGTATTACATCGGCTGTTGGAAATACATTTTAGAGTACCATACACAGCCGATAACTAGGCCAACCTAAATGAGGTGTATATTTTTAAATTTACAGTAATATTGTTTTTGCTATTTACAAGTCTACATTTTCTTTCGATATTTGACCATCAAACTTGTTGATATATACTTTAGGTTGTTAATACATAGGCATTTAGTGCACGTTTTCACGTAATTTTATTTACAAGTTAAAGTTATACGATTTGTGGGTAAAATACAAATTATTGAAAACAGTTATACTTATCAAATGCGTTGTAACACAAAATTAACATCTTCCATGCTTTTAGTAACTCAACATATTTAAAGAATTATTGGTTTTTGTATAAAAAACGTTAGATTATTACTAATTAAATAATACTTCATTAACTAACAACATGAATGCACTATGTAATATCTTCTTTTAAAGAAGATTCCTGGCAAATATTTTTTATTAAAATTATATCAAATTCTTTTTCGTATAGCAAAATGGATTTACTGAAATGTTCTTTACACTATCAAACAATATTTCGGGAATGCTATTAATTTTGTGTTTGTTTGTTGTTTAATTTTAAAAGTCGCAAGATGATTGTCCCCTTTTAAAAATATAAGTTTCTTCTAAAACCCCCAAAAGGTGAAAAAGGTAAAATTCCAAGAGACTTCAGGTAACATATTTAACACCACCAAAAGGTTTTAGCTCTGTTTACATTCTTGTACAAATTAGGGGTAAGATTTATATAACCACCCTATAAGGAAAATTGTAAAGGTAGCCATTGAAATTGATGGCGATTGAATTTTGTTAAATGTAATCATATTGGCTTTACAATGCTTCTTGCGTACTAGGGATTTCCTTGAGTACATAGATTTAGTTGTTACCCTTAAAAATATTTAACACATCCTACTTACCGTGTATAGTTAATTCATGTTGTCGTGGTTAATTAATTTACACTAATTATTTACATGGCAAAGCACTGATACATAACTATTTTAATGCATCAAACACAGGCCATCAATACTCCTGATTGATATAAGTATGACTAGGACTTGTGCGAAACAAAATTCCTAAGGTACAAGTGTTTTAAAACTCGTCAACTAAACATAACAAGAAGGTGGGATTAAGTGTTTCTTAAATAAATTATCCTCCACCTTCAACAGTGATTCGAACAGTTTAGTAAAATAATCAGATGTCGAGAGATTCCTGACAAGGGGCTATGTTCGCAATAATTATAGAGTCGCGAAAAGACTTTTTAAGCAGGAAGAAGAAGAAGAAGCACATCTTGAAGCACTGGTTTGTCTCGACGGAGGATGGGAGTCGAGGAAAAGGGAGAGAATAGAAATAATTTTACAACTCCATTCCGACTTCATATCACTTCCCCATTTACTTTATTTTCAACTTTATTTTCGTCGAGACCTATTGTACCAAGACGATTAAACTTTTTTTGTTCGCTTTCTTCTCCGTTTCGAAGGTGAAATGCGGAATCTAGTTAAAAACTCAAAATATAAGAAACAGCTGAATTGTATTGGAAGTAATACGTTATTGCATTTTCGATTTTCATGCCATTGTAATCGAATATTTTATTCGGGCATTTGATACCCGCATTGAAGTGGAAACAATTTCGTCAACATATCAGAGAGTGCTGTTAACAAATTGTGTAAACAATTGTAGTGCATACAAATTTGAAATGTATACATTGTATTGTAAAGTTTAATACGTAATTACGTAATTTCTACGAAATATAATATTTATTTTTATATCCAAATATATAAACTGTATTCTCAAAGAAAATATATTTCAACTCAAATAAAATGTATAATAGTAGACTAATTCAACATTTATAGTAGACTAGCATACAATTTTCCTCTTAGTATAATTTTGTTAACAGAAATAACTATTATCACACAGATTAAAAAGTTCGTATGCTTTTACCCAAGTTTAGACTAAATCTGCTTACCTTACTTTAAAATCTAATTGAGACTTAACGAAAGATTGTTTTTGGAGATTGGGGAAATTTGGCCTTCTGCATTTTGACATCCAACGGTACGATTTTAATGATTCCTCTGTCAAACGTCACCTCATATATTTGTTGATTTTATAAATTTATAAACAAACGGAAACATTTAACGTTTAGAATATCCAAAGCCCTTAAATATTTACGAGTACAACGAAAAGATACGTTTTATCCACATTAAAACCTGATGCACGTGTTATTAGCGAATTTCCATAGGAAAAATTAGCTATTGCAGTTGCTCTTATGGTAAGACCAAAGGTCGGGAGTAGCAAATAAGCACCGATCATGGTCCCCAGAAGACTTTTTGTGGTGTCATTAAAAATCATATATATATGTATACCAGGTGTCTTAAAGGTCCCACCCTCTCCCTTTAACTTTTGTGTTTGTTAAAACAAACAAATATCCTTTGGGGAACGATACTAACTTAGGCCAAAGTATCTTTTGAAGCAATCGGACATTTTGAGTGTCCCCTAAAAATGTGGAATTTTGAGAGCAATTCAAAATATTTAAATGGGAAGTATTTTAAAGGTCTATTTAAGTCTAGGAAAATGACATAAAGAAATTAAAAATCGGACCATCCAAAACAAAATGGCGGCCCTAAACGTGTTGAAATAAATCGACATAAAGTTGCTAATATCTCGAAAAGGAAGAGTTTTTAGGAAAAATTTCAAGAGACAAAAAATGTTTATTTCAAAGTTCTTGATCTAAAATATAGCTTTCAAATTGATTTCGTAAATTTTAAGTCGACTTCTACATCTTAAAAAAATTTGTAAATAATAAAATTTACGAAATCGATTTGAAAACAATTTTTTAGGTCAAACACTTTGTGCGCACTCTAACGGACGCATTTTACGTCCGATTTGGTCCAAATTTGGTACACAGGTTGGTTTTCCAAGTCAGCTTGGAGTTTGTTAGCCAAAAAATTTGACCTGAAGTAGACCAAACTTTTGACCGAAAGTAAGAACTTTTGAGATTTTTCGTACTAGAATTAAATTTGTTTGAAGTTTTCTTTAAAAAAAATAGACATATTAAATAATTCTGCGCATTTTGTTTTTTTAAGCGACCTTATAGTCCATCTGGGTCTCCCAAAATCAATCAAAACGTAAAATACCGTAAAAGTACCAGAATTAAATCCCTGGCTTTTACCGTGGAGACCGATGGCAATATATTTGGTACATGCTGGCAGCACCTTCTTGAGTAGATCAATTTCCTAAATAGTTGTTTGAAACCCAAAAACATATATAAATTTAATTTTGGAAATTCGCTCAACTCACGTCAGCGGTTCAGCTGCGTGGTTGAATTATTTTAAAAATTATATTGCATGTTAAATTTGATAAAATGTCAGTTATTAGCAGTAATAAGAAAATTGTAATTACTTTATGAAATCGTTGTCCCATTTAATCGTTTATAATTAAGTATTGCAGTACTTATAGATCTGGAATATTATTATTATTATTATGAATAATATTAATTTATGTCATACCTGGAATGTAATCGTGTGGACCTCATGTGTTCTTGTTTAAAGTTATTTGGGAGATAGGATTGTCCGTTAACTTTGGTACAAGGCTTCTTTTAATTTTCGTTTGTACTAGTTCTTTACCTCTTCTAAATGAAGTATGTACGTTGTCATGCAGGTCTATGGAGTATATTGTATGTTTCTAATTACTTGATAACGGGAGTTGGTCCTTACTCTCGAAACACCGTGTATTCTCCTTATCATGTTCTACTAAC
>JAGFPH010000098.1:725705-740525 GCA_018207615.1 Philaenus spumarius
TGGCCCAAAAACGTAAAAGTGAGTTTAGTGCAAATAAAAGTATATTTTTCATGTTTCCTTTTATGTACATACATGATCAGCTATGCTTTGTTAACATTGATGATTGAAGCCACTAAAAACCACAAATTATAATGTTTTGATGCTGTTATGAATTTTGTGATTGGTTGAACGGTTTAGAAGTTGATATGCTACATCTACAGCTACATCTAGTGGCGAGTTACAACAAACTGGATAGTGTGAAAATATTTTTCGTGCTCAAATACCTAGGTATACAAATTTCCATGGCGATCGGTTGGCCGGTAAAGTTGATGTATTGTAGCGCCATCTAGTGGCGAGCTACAATGTAGTGGATAGTTTATTCCACTTCCCCCGTGAGAAAATATCTATATAAAAATGTGTCAACTTTCATGGTGATAAGTCAAACTGTGTCGAATATAATCTCGAATATACCAACTTCCATTTATATATATATAAGATTTCCAAAGTATAACAATGTACATACATCGATTCCAAAGTTATTTCAAGCCGAATGTTTTCATATTAGTTCCAGGTTATAAAACAAAGCCTAATACTTACTTAGGAAGCAACTTCAAAAACAAAACTATAAAAAGTTACTACTTGAAAGTGGCAAGTTTCCCCCTGGCAAGTCGGGAACTCAAACAATCATATACTTATATGACGCAATTAAAATATATGTTGCACATTAATATGCTGACATGTATTGTAATTGGGGGTTTACTGTCAGAGGTTATGTCTGAACGAAATATGCGTATGGCGAAAGACAATCCTGTAAAATAAATCTCGGAATAAACTACGTGGAACTCATTTGAGTTTGTAAAACTATAAACTGTATTTTACGACTGAACAACAATTTGTTTAGAATAAAAGATAACGAGTCTTTCATTTTTCATCCGATTTGAGTGTACACTATTTCGCTTTTGATTTTATGAAAATACAATTATTTTGTATTTGATTTTGTTGAAGCTGATGAATAGTTCAATTATTTACTAAACGAAACCAATTTAAAATAAACATTAACAGACAATATGTAATCGGTTGTTAAAACAGTGCTGTTCATATATAAACATTAATAAACATAAACAAATTAAAGTAAACATAAACTATTAAATCTACCTTGTCTCAATATACTGGATAGAATTCAGTATCCTAGACATTTTATTTAGTTCCCTTTTTAGGCCTATTTTTTGTTCGGAAATATAAACTATATATAAGAGAAACTAAATTCTCATTAGTAAGTAGAAACTGAGGAAGGTTATAGAGCAGCAGACTGGACGAGAGCCTTTAACCTCTCAGTCACTCTTTTGCCTAGCTGTTTACTTATTTACCCTTCAGAAAGAATTATTGACCTCAACATTTTAAATATGAAGCTAGTATCAATTTAGTAGTAGTTAAATTAAAAAGATTACGTAACAATTTCCAAAAGGCGTTAAAATCATAGTATTTTTATATTAGTAGAATTTTTTATTTTTATTTTACAACCTTTAAAGAATTTATATGTTCACACTATTTAAGTTCAAACACTACCGTCCAAGTTCTTATCTATTTTGTTACATTTAATTTTATGATAAAGAAACCCTTCAGTCACACCCCAGGCCCTTTATTATCTTCCCAATGTTTACTATTTTTGTACATAATTGAAACAACGTTTATATTAAATGCAATCACTAAACAAGGTTGAATCATTTTAATTCATGTCTACTTTAAAACGTTAGAAGCATATTTTCAGTCGGTTCGCGCGTAGCAAGTTATTTCTGTTCCCGGTCTGATAAACCGTTCCACTGGACGTATCGCTGACTTTACTCTCTCCAAACTTTACTAATTTTCCTTCCCGGGAACTGGAGATGATTTCGAGTATTTCATTCGGTCTGGTTTCTTTTGTAAATATTTTGTATGTATTACAAGAAGGTGCGAGTACGAATTTAAATTTCAGATGTGTTTTCACTTTGGACGTCTAAATTGGGCCGAGATGAAGCAATTGTTATTAATGATTTAAAAATGTATTAACGGTGACTAGATTTTAATATAATTGTTTGCTTATAATTTTCTTTCTTTGTGCTGAACATATAAAAATGTTAAACAACATTTCAAATTAACTCAGAAAACGAAAATGACCGACCGGTTATGGCATACCATTAATCGAATTTTGAAAATAATATTATATTATTTATGTTCGGGTCTTATCCAATTTCAGACTAAAGAAGCTATTTATGTTTATGTTCAGTCATACTTTTAAGATAAATTCATATTTACTTTCTATCTGTTGTTTTTTTTTTGTGCCTTTTTATTTAACGGTTGAACAGTTTTCGAAGATGATTACAATGTACGATTATACAAGGATAATAAATAAACGGTATCAGGAAACTGACACATACTTTCTCCCTCATTATAGAAACTTAATAAAAAAATACTATTACCAATTTATTGTGATTTTTTTATTTTTAACAGTCATTTTCCCATAAAAATCCATAAAATAACGGAAAAACCAACTTTTCTCAAAAACGGCTCGAACGATTTTGATACAAATTTTACAGTTTATAGTACGTTGGGTCCCTATTAAACTATAAAATTTTAATCAAAATCGTTAGAGCCGTTTTTGAGAAAAGTTAATTTTTCCGTTATTTTAAGGGTTTTTATGGGAAAATTACCCTTAAAAATAAAAAATTCACAAAAATGAAAAAAACGCCTGGAGATACCGTGGATTAGTACCTCCATACCAAATTTCATCAAAATCGGACGACTGGTTTAGGCTCTAGGTCTGATAACATCCACACAGACACACAGACACACAGACACACAGACACACAGACACACATACAGACACACACACAGACATCACTCCGAAAACCACTTTTTTAGGTTCAGGGGGACCCAAAACGGATATTTCCACCAAAAACTCAAACTCGAAAATTTTGACGAATACAATACTTTCTCCATATACTATGGTATAGGGGGGGAAAGTAACAAATGACACTGATATTGTTTCAATTAATGTGGTAGGGGAGTTGTTAGTTTTGTTATTTTATTTACAAATATGCAGTTTCTGAGAAAAATATTCATTTAAAAACACGCGCGTTTCCACCGAGAGTTTTATTCACCATATTATATAATTATAATAACTTGCAAATTAAAACAAGAGTATTAAACGTGTATTCAATTACTTTTACGGGAAAGAAAAATATTTGCTCAAACCCAGTAGAACTTTGTTGTTAATTAATTGTTTCTAATATCCACACATTTTAAAAGTTACAACAATTTAATGCATTTTAAATGAAACTGTAATGAAAATTCCATACAATGAATATTTGCTTAACACTACTATCTGAGACTATAGTATTCGAAATATAGGGTTATCTATTTAAACTTAATGTAATATCTGCACTTTGCCATTTGCATTACAACCATAAAATTAATAATGTCAAGAAAACATTTTCCAAAAATATTATATTTTAATAATACTGTATATGCTAAATCTATACTAATATTATAAAGAGCTAAAACTAGTTTTACTAATAAAAAGCTGCACTATCCCTGAGTGACATTCATTCTGATAAAATCATTGTTTATTTCAATATTTGTAAATTTAGTCGGACAAAATCTTAGGTTAGGCCTAGACTGATGAACCAACATGTATATTTACATTTATTACCATAGCAACCAATTGAATAAAATAACAGAAAAACAGCCGTTTGTTCCAATATTCCCATTAACAGCTGATTTCATACTTTGGAGCGGTTATTTGTATTTTTAGCTTTTAGGTTAGGTTAGGTTTTTATTAAAGTGTAGACCTGAGTCTTGGTGGTTCTTTTAACCTTTATTATAACCGCTGTTATAAAATATACGAAATAATTTGATTTGAACATTTAACTTTATTTACCATCTTAGCTTTGGTGTTATTATTAATCCTACCTTAAAGAAAACATAACATGATTATGTGTAAAGAAGGTCCAAACGGGGTTGGCGTGCGGAGCACGTATGGTTTTTGCCTAGTAATTTATATTTATAAATAAATCTAATTAAATACACGCTTTTAACAACATCGGTTAAAATATACACTTTCAATTCAGGCAAAAATGGGGGTCCCTCGTTTTTAACATTAAAATGTTAAAAAATGGCTTGGTCCCTTAAACAAATGAAACGGTTCAGATCATTTCATTAAAAACACACAAAACCCGCTTACTATATTATGTTTGATGCAATATGATAGCAATAGCCAGCCGTACAGTTGTCCTATTTTGGCAGGACTTAGATATTGGTAGAATCGGATCAATAGTATAGGTCCGTGTCTGGCGAAGGTAAATAAGCAAGAATAATGAAATGCCAAGGTAAAGGACGAAGTCGGGCCTATCCGTGCCAGCCGGTGCTGGTGTCTCACGAGACGGTCTCTTGCCGGGTTAAACGCCAAGTGCTTCCTCAATTGTCTGCCCACTCATATTACTATTTATAAATCAGCAGCATATTTGGAAGATATTAAATTACATTCTCATAAAATAAGTTTATTTTTAATTTCGACAGCATCTGATGAGGAAGTATTTTAAGTTAATTTTGTCATATCTTTTGAAATTTGTATAATTTAAAAAAATTGTAGGGTGATTAAATATAATTCAACCCTCGCAAAAATAAATAGGCAGTCCTTAAAAATACGTGTTGAAAAACCAAAAGTAGAAGACAAATATAAAGATTTATTCTACTTTAATAAATAAAGTACTTGATTGAAATAAACGTTGTATATGTTTGTCTGGTTCTATTTATTCCTGCAGCGTTGCGATTTCATTAACTTGAAACTAGTTTGCTGTTTCTGTATGAACAATAAACAAACTCATTAATAAACTACAGTGTAATAATTAATAACGACAATTTACTTATCTGTACAACAATTAACTGAGGAAAAATTTACTTATCTTCTTAAAATACAAATAATCCTCCTCTTTGGCCTCAATCGAAAGAATGTATTATAATTTATATTACTACAAACACATAGTTCATTAAAATTAAATTTTTTTTCTTATTTGTCTCACTTAAAGCTCATTTATTTTGTAGATATGAAAATGTATTATTCTTTATGAAATATTTGTTCGCAATGTCTCATGAAATAGCCTATATTTATTGATTTTGTTGTTGTAATCTCAAAAGGTAATGTAATGAGTAGTAATCATTAAGTGCAGATATCACATTGTATCAAAATGTGGAACTAATGATTTCGAATTACTTACCGTCAGTTTACATATAGTTGGATTAATATTAATTATATGGAACACGTAAATGGTTTCATTTAAAATGTATTAAATTGTTTTAACTTTTAAAATGTGTGGATGATTAGAAATCATTAACTAGGAAAACTATACTACTTTTGAGCAAAACGTTTGACTTTTCTGTAAAATTAGTGTTAATCTGATGAATATATATATTATTTTACACTCCTATTTTGATTTCTGAGTTATTATCTATAATTTGTTGTATAAAACTATTAAACAAGAGCCGCACCTGGGCCTTATAGAAACTAGTTCTGTGTGGTAAAACTAGAATGAAGTGTTGTTTGTAACAAAATACGATAGTAAAAATATACATCGCAATCATTTGTTCTCCATGTCTGAAGAGTTCCAAACATTATTCCTTTACAAAGCTAAGATGATCAGAAAACATATTTATCTAATAGAATTAAAACTTGAACAAAAAATCTCTCTTGAACTAATACGTACTCTACTAACATAACTTGTATTAACTCGGACGCGTTCAACGGTAAAGTCGCCATCTTCAGTGATGCACGAGCTTCAACAATCAAACTATAAAGCTGGATTTACACATGTAGTACTGTGCGCATACCGTGCGCGTACTGTACCGCTACCGTGTCGTGATTGTTTCAAATTAAAAATGGTCTAACCTATTTGAATTCCTTGTACAGACTGTTTTCAATTTACACATGTAGGACTGTGCGCGTACTGTGCTCAGACTGTTCTCCCTTCGACTGCTTCTAAAATGATTCTTCAAGGTCATGACAGACGGCAGTCCGACACGTTCGGCGCACAGTACCCCACAGTCTAGACTGGTCTAGACCGACCAAGACTGCTGTAAACTGCCATAGACTGCAGTAGACCGTTCTAAGAAGCAGATTAGAGACGGGGGTGGGGATTTCATGTAATGTTTGTGCTTTCGTTGGTGAACATTACTTGATTTTAAATTAACGATTAATTTTTCAAATTTGATCAATTTGAATGATTAGTAAAATTTTATTGGTTTAGTTTACTTTATTATGTATTACTTTATAAATTAAATTTTGTACGTTATTTGTTTATTTATTATTCTATTTATTAAATTTAATTTAATAATTTGTGAGAACCTGATAAATTTTGAAATAAATGAAGAGAAATTAATTTTACTTGTTCGTGAACATCGCGCTCACTACGATTTAAGTCATAGAGACTTTGACAATAACTTATAAAAGACAATTAATTTATGGACACAGATCGGCAGTGAATTAGGTACTACATATAAGCAGCAGGCAACAATTACGTTCTCTTCTTCTTGATCGATGATAGACACTACGTTTTCGGTCAACGAAGGGAAGAGTACTACGGTCGACAACAGTTCGGTATGAGCACAGTACCATATGTGTAAATCGAGACGGTCGAAGACAGTCGCGACACAGTAGCGGTACAGTACGCGCGCAGTACTACATGTGTAAATCCAGTAAATCCAGTTTTACTGTAATATGTATAGTTAAAACTATAATTTGAGTTACAGTTTGCTTATTCTAACTCGTGCATCAAGATGGCGACTTAGTCGATGAAACACGTTTGAGTTAATAAAAGTTACTTGTGAGATTCTCTGTTCCATCGAGTATATCTTTTCACAAGTCAAGCTCAATATTCATTTATATTAATCTACGTTTTACAGACACATTTGATTGCGCTTAGTTTTTCTTTAATACCAGGTTTTTTTCCTAGAAATATTAGCTGCAGAATTTTGATAATAGAGGGGGGGGTGGTATTTTTTAACTACATTTCCGAAACATTTTAAAAACAACATATGTTTGTAGCCTTAAATAAAACCTAATCAAACAGTACCCCACTTTTAAAATTAAGTGTTTTTGAATTGCAATATTTTTAGTTTTTATTATTGAAATATTTACAAGTTACAAGCTTTATACGTTAAATTTCAGTGCGATAGCTGTTTAAGTTCGGAATAAACTCGAGTGCGACACACAGGCTAATGATCATTATATTTGACTAGACTTAATGGTTAACATTCTCGGGAAATGATTTTTTACTTAAATACTAATAATTTGTTTAAGACAGTATTACGAATAAATTATTTGACAATAAAATTACTATTCATAATTGGTAGACTAGAGCAGTGCACAAGATAATAGCATAAAGTTTAACCTTACTGTAGTCATTTATATATTCAAGGTACGGGGTTCTTGGAGGGCAAAGGGGCCCATGACATGTCCCACTTTAACTATTTACATCAATTAGCTTAAGCTAAGTCTCAGCCAGTGGCAGTACGACTTAACTTGCAGAGTTGTCAACTTAAATCCCGACCCTTAAGAAACTTGACCAAACTTTGGCTCAAGCTGACGCTAGGAATTAACATTTCCCGTCCAAGATGTTGGGGAATTTTTGTATTTAGAAGTAAAGGATGGTTGGCAGGCCTGAAGTTTGCGGTTGTTAAATATTGTGTACTCGCTTCAATGAATTCTTAGAAGGACATTTAACAAAGGGCTGAACAATAAAGCATGAGGTAAATTCACCGGTTTACTGAAATGTCGGTCGTTTTTGGTACTGCGCGAGCATTGGAATACGTAAATTAATTCAGGCCAAATTTAAATGTTAAGCTTTTTATTGAAATATTATTTACTTTGAGGACAATTAAGATATTTTATACAGAGAGTAACCAAACTAAATATTCTCAATATATCTATATACATATATATTTATATAGTAGGCCTATACCCACCTAAATATCTTAACTTATCTGCTAGGAAATAGATTCTATTTTATTTATAAAAATCCATTGGTTATAGTTGTTAATAGATGTGTTTATCTTTATCTTATTTCTTGTGGAGCAGTCTTTTATAAAACGCTCTCCAGCAAACTCTCGTCAGCCGAAATCATCTTCAATTCGTGTCAACTCTTTCCCTCACGTTCGATTCCTTCAGCACTGTGCTTCTCCAAGTAATCTGTGACCTTACTCTTATTTTTTACCCTAATGATCCACTTCGAGAGCTCTTCTTCCTTTTAAATTCTCTTCCATTATACTTCCTGTCTCAAAAGATCTTCATTCGTAATCCTAATAGAGCATACAATTTTCAAGATTCATCGTTGGCTTTTATTTACAAATGTAATTTGTTTATCAAGGCAATAGTATGTGTGACGTTATTTAATAAATTGTTCGAAGGTGTTTCTATTATAATTTAAAGAATTTTGTATTTCAAAACTTGTTTCTTACTTCAATTTAAGGGATGGTTAGTATATGGCCAAAACCTAAAGACATCCACTCATTACTTAAAACTGTTATTTATGCAATAAACTCCAGAAAATTCTCATGGCATTTATAATTTTGCTATCAAGCAATTTATTATTTTAAATTGTCATCTACTTAACGTAAGTATACTAGTATACCGCCACGAGAAACTAAATTCGTATGAGACTGTGGAAAATATTTGCTTATACTGTAGTTTAATTGTTTCCAAAACAGCCCTAACTTCTTAAACTATAAATTCGTTGGTAGGGTATTCTTTTTATGTTCGGGTATTCCAAAATTGCGGAAAATTTTAAATCCCTTCGGAATAGTTACTTCTATATCTCCGTAATTGTGTTTCTTTTATTTGTAGGTAAGATCAAAGAAATACATTTTCGTGTATTCTAAAATTTCCAAAAGCGAAAAATACCTCCGGAAATCGATTACTATCTATCCGTATCGATGTACTAGACATTTGTAATTTAGTAGTGTTTTTTGCTTCCTATAAAGTAAAGTTAAATAAATCGGTTTTTTTCACCAAACTTCCGTGGAAAATTTTAAAACACCCTGTGGGAAGCCGTTGCTATTTCATGATAGCTGAGTTAGAAACTCAAAATTTGGCGAAAACAGTGAATTATAAACAAACTAGCATGCCCGATTCGGCTTTGCACGGATAGACAAATCAAAATTAAATGTATATTAACAAAAAAAAATATTATATCAATAAATATATTACAGTATGTATTTCTTGTGGGGATTTTTTGTAACTTTGACCCCACCCCCAAACCTCCCCTAAAGTTTCGAATTGTTTTAAACCCTGTCTTAGCGAGCACCTAGGGCTCTAGAGGAAGCTACATACCAAATTTCATTCCAATCCGTTCTGTGGTTTTTTTAGTAACTTTGACCCCCCAAACCTCCCCTAAAATTTTGAATTTTTTAAAAACCTTTCTTAGCGAGCACCTATGGCTCTAGAGGAAAGCTACATACCAAATTTCGTTCAAATACGTTCAGTGGTTTTGGATAAATCGTGATTTAGTAACTTTGACCCCCAAACCCCCCTAAAATTTCGAATTTTTTTGAAAACCTTTCTTAGTGAGCACCTATGGCCCTAGAGGAAACTACATACCAAATTTCGTTCCAATCCGTTCAGTAGTTGTTGAGAAATCGTGATCACTGAGTCAGTGGATTTGGCTTTTATATGTATAGATATATCATGTCACTTAGATCAAAATATTAAACCCAGGTGTCTTTTTGTTAAATCGTGATTTGTTTTCAGTAGTTCCTATTTTGTATACGAGCGAAGCTTGGAGGTTGATATATATTGCTGTATTAAATTCATAATATTGTAGGCAATATTTAAAATACGCATTATATCAGTACAATCAGCAGTTCCGTCTAACTTCTCCTGTCGGCATAACACCACTGCTTAATATTCATATTGACTGGTGTGCATTGAGTACAAATATTAAGAAATATCTTAAACACTTTTCTGCATAGAGAAATTTTACATTTGAATCATATGCACGTTATTTTTCAAGAGATTCGAGTTCCGCACTCGCTGTACTCCAAGGGAAACCCAGATTGAAATATATTTTAAATGTTTCGTTTCTGAAAGGAAAACTAAAACAAAATAAATTCCGCCAACATCGTGGTATACAAGGTAAAAAGGATTTCTTTCCGAGCGGTGACAGTCGCTCGCACACTTATCATTCATAACTGCATGACATGCGAAATTGTTTCTGCAATAAATTACAATGGAAACAAGACAGAATTGGAATAAACGACTGCACAAATTATATGCCATGGCATGCTTGTAAATATATATTTAATACAAAAGGAATTGCATAAACGGAACGTGTATTTGAAAATAATGAACTGAAAAATTCTTGGAAATCAGCCGTTCTTGTAGGATAATTCATAGACTGCAGTGTTTATTTTAAAACGAGTTGCACTCCGGAGCAGTGTTTGTTGTATTATAGTTAATTTGTAACGGTTATTTATAAATAGTTATTTTATAAATATAAATAAATTTAACACTAATATAAATAAAGCCACTGCCGTACCCGGCTTCATCCTTGTTAAAAATAAGGAATCTCACTCAGGTTCCAGAAAATAATTTCACAGTGAAAGTGAAACTTTTTCTGTTTAAACAAAACTATACATTTTTTAAACTTCTTCTAATCTGTATGTTATATAGATAACGCATTCAAATTTCCCATTTCCAAAATTTTTCCTTACGTCCCAGGTCACTCAAAAGACCACACTTAACGCATTATTAAAATTTACACCGTTACAAACAAACCATTACTAAATGGTAGTAAATTTTTTTAAGGCGGAACAAATCGACGGACCTACATCGCCAAAATCCACTTACTTTGGAGTCAGGTACGCTAAACCCATGACTACAATGCCACTTTATTTAAAGTACAACCTTCACTACTTGTGAAATAAAAGTAACAGTATGCTTATCTAATATCAAATATAAATCACCTTATCTGTTTCTTAGCATATTCAACTATGTTAGCCAAAACTGAAGTTTACACTTATGTTGAACACATTTATAATATTTAGATATTTTCACTCCTTGGTCAACGTTTTTCCACCTTATTGTTTTATTTATTTATTCCTACAGCTACGTTCCTATAAAGTGCTGTTTTGCACACTCACTGCAGTACGCAAACTAAACTACATATGTTCAGCGTCAAGTAATTATAAATCTTTGTTTTACTTTACCGCACGCCAGCTGGTTACTTTTCACTCTAGGACGCAAAGTAAAAAGCTGTTGTAGGATGTTCTGAAAATTTTGATTGTTGTGGGAATAACCTCTGTAAGACAGATTTAAAATGCAGCTGTAGGAAAAATGTTGTGTGTATTACTGGTGCAAAGTTTATCGGCTACGCCTCAGGCGTCAAATGTTTATCTCGTGCGACAAACTCAACTTGGTACCCTAGATACACAGATAACTATTAACGATTTAGCCAGCGTTAGGTATAAATTACTCAAACTATTGATTTGTTTAACAGATATTTCTCTATTTTTTCAGTCACTTCTTAGCCGCATTTTGAAAACGTGCTATCAAACATAGCCCATGATTTTTGTTAAATAATGCGTAACTCATCAGTAATAGTTAAATCAAAATGAGATAAATGGATTTTAAGTAAAATTTTAATAAACACAAAAACTTTTAATCCTTTTCAGGGTAATATGATACGGAAACTTTATTGAATTAAGGGTATATTATATAATATAACAAACGCTGAATTATTTTTGAAGGCAATATATTTTCCATGTCAGATATTAAGCTTCATTGGGCCTTTCAAACCCTATTTACAAAATCTCAAAACCCCTCATAAGAAGTGTAATAAACACATGCGTTCTGATACTCAAAGTAAAGCCTTTTAAAAACAGAATTCCTGTGGTAAGAAAATAAAAATCTACAAAAGAAGTTATATCAGTAAATTGTCCATTTTCAATTAAATCTCGAACAAAGGAAAGACATTTACAACAGAGTATAATTTCTGAGAATTTCTTTTCATTTCTACCTATTATCCAAACATAATTTCTCACACTAACAATATTTGTTAAGATTGTTACAGGTGGTAAAACATGTTTATTTTTGCGAGGAAGTTTAATTCGAATGATTTAAAGATTAGAAGTCAGTTTTCGTAGTGCTATAAACTAAACCATGTTTATAAAGAACCTTACTATTTTTACCATAGTGCTATGACCTGTTTTTATAACAAATTATTGCAAAATATGGGTTTTTGTAACACTGCTAATGGCGATTTGTATTAACTAATTACAGAAATTTGTGGTTTATAAAATATTTTAATTTGAGGTGTCACAAGTTACATACCATATTTTGAAATAGGGATTCGGGAATTTTTAACAGGTTTTCTAAAGTTCCAATAAAATTTGAATAATTTGCCCGAGATTAGAATTTGCATATCTAATTACGTCTTTTAAACAGTAAGGGTCGTAAATTTGTTTTAAATTACCTTGTATACTAATTGGCATGTAACTATAATAATAATACAGATCTGTATTATACGTAACATCCAGTCAGATGACGTAACGCTTACGTCTCTGGTCAAGGAATTTTTATTATGTCTCGGACATACGTCCCTCCGTTGACGTAAGCGTGACGTCATGCCTTTAGAGATACATATCTGAGGACGGAGGCATGACAGTTCGATACACAGTATGCCGAAGATTGGTGCAGAATTTAAAAAAAAAACTAACGGTTTGAGATTTTAGTCGACACGATCTTTACTTTTACTTCTATCATTTGTCTTTCCTTAATCGTCGGACTTGATCAAATTTAAAAAAATATGTTTACTTGTTATGTTTACAGTACTGGTAATGTTTTCGTTGAACAACTTTAAAAATAATGTATATTTTGTTTTTAAATTTTTAACTTTTATTAAATTGCATACCTATTTCCCTACTATTTAGTGATTATGAGGGAAATTATTTGACGTAGCTTTTATTGTATTACTAACCGTACATAATATGTTTGCCAAGATTGCCACACGTTTTACAAATATTTTCCGCAATCTAGGTATAATCCTAAAATCACTTAATTAGCTTTTACTTTAAAATATAAACAAAAAAAATATTTTAGACGTTCAATTAAAAAAAAAAACTAACAAAATGTAGTAATAAGGTTGTTTTAGTATACAACATTATGGATTCTATAGAAAAGTACAATTTTATACCGCCTATTTCTAGAATTATGCTGGACCAATTTTATTAAATTGTATGTATTTGGAATTAATTTCTGGATCACATTAAAAAATAAATGTCAAAGAAACGACTTTAGAGAATCTTCGCTGAAAATCGAGCCGACTTTCCTAACATTTTCGTATGTATTTTGAGTTTATAATTAGAAATTCCAGAGAAGTAATGTTTTGTATATATTCATAGTTTATAATGTAACCACAAATACAATTCAAACGCCTTGAAGGTTTTAAGGAAATGCGTAATAATTATTATTAAGTCGTCTTAAAGCAACTTTATATATAATACGTGAAGTCGTTTTTTGTAAACACAACTCCTCCCTTATTTCTGGACCAATTTTAATGTTTGAGGTTTCAAAAAATTCGTCTCATTTCGTAGTTTTGCAATAAGGTTTTAGATGTCAAAAATTCTTATCCTTAATGGCGTGAGCTAATCTCAAAGGTCGGGTTTTCCCCATAAGATTAACATGGAAAATATTTAAAAACCATTTCTATATAAAACAGCTGTTTATAATAAGAAACAAACTAATCCAGCGTGGATGTAAATAACGATGATTACAGTATTCAGAAGGTTATAAAAACATTTTAATACAAAAAAGCTGTAAGAAACTAACTAATACAGCTGCTTTGTGGAAGTAAATATTGATTTTTATAAGGGAGGAAATGAATTATTTATTCAAATTATAAAATTTACGAACTAATTTGTTTTGAACATTTAACATTATTTACCATCTTAGTTTTGAGGTTATTATTTATAACTTTTTTGTTAGGTTTTTGATTAAGTGTAGACCTGAGCCTTACTGGTTCTTTTAACCTTTATTATTACTGCTGTTATAAAATATAAGAAATAATTTGATCTGAACATTTAACATTATTTACCATCTTAGTTTTGAGGTTATTATTAATCCTACACTTTTATTATAAATAAAACATAACACATGTTTTTAGAAGGTCGCACCGGGGATTGGCGTGCGGAGCACGCAGGGGTCTCCCCTAGTACGCTATGTAATGTGTGTCTTTTAACTTTATTGTGTTTTAATATGTTTATTATTTCTGTTTGTTTCAGGTAAGTGACGGTTGCCAACCTTATTTGGAATCCGTAAGTTACACACCTCGTTAAAGATATTTCGAATGCTTCTTAAATTTTAGTGAGAAAATTGGCTCTTGGGAATTAAGAAGCGCATTGGAACGACACCAAAATTATAAAAATCGGCCAGTAGAACTCTAGAGTAAAAAGACCACACGGGAGAAGTGTAAACTTATATGGCGATATTCTGATGAATATAAAATAAATTATGGAAATTATTTTGTGTTATTAAGCTGGACATCTCAATCAAATTTTTATCTGTTATTTTATTCAATTGGTTGCCATGGTAACGCATGTAAATACATTCAAGAAAATAGATTAAGCCTATGACGTAGAACAATCTGTTACACCTAATATATCCAACTTTAATATACTAAATTAGCAATGCATTCGTGGCCTAACCGGCTAACGCGCTAGTCTACGGCGATGGACTCTGCTGGTTCGAATCTCGGCAAGACCAAAATTTTTTCAAGCTGACGGAATAGAGCGTTTCATAAAATGCATGAGAAAATGCCT
>JAGFPH010000098.1:744701-755555 GCA_018207615.1 Philaenus spumarius
AATGCCGAAGTATTGAAATCTTGCAAAAATTCTAAAATACTTACCCCTACTATTTATGACTTTTCTCGACGTTTTCGACTACCGGCTCGAGTTAAAATGCCGAAGTATTGAAATCTTTCATAAATTCTAAAAAATTTACCCCCAATTTTTATGACTTTTCTCGACGTTTTCGAGGTCTCTGAACACGATAAAGCAATACAACATTTCGTGTCCGGGTGTCTGTATGTGTGTCTGTCTGTGGACACGATATATGCACTCACAGACGTTGCAGTGACGTTGAAAACCAGTGGTGCCAAAATCTTCGTAATTCTATTGCGGAGAGTTGAAAAGCTTTTGAGCTTTCTAGCGTGTCAGCAACGTGACGTGCGTGACAAAAACGTCACATTTTTGAGTATTTAAAAAAACTCAAGCCGAAGTCTCGAAAAAGTGTTCTACCTTTTCATCTTGTGTTGTTTTTATTTTTAGATACGAAACCATAAAAAAGAGTGCAACACAAACCATTATTAAAATTTTTGGTATGATATTTTTTTTATTATTATTATTTGTTGACATCTAACCATATAAATAAACTATTTTTCTGGAGCTAAACTTTTACAATCAACAAATATATTAAACTCTACGGAAACGAATCCACATGGACTTAATAAATGCTGTTCGTAATCAGCAATATACGAATTAACAAACCTAATCAAGTATAGGCTATACATCCGTAATATAAGAATAAATATAGACATTTACGTTGCCATTATTTTTCTGTTTGCCTCGGATTTAAAACACAAAGTCGATTATAAAATTGCATTCAGGTTTAGATATGCTTACAGAATAGTAGGTCGGGTCTTCCCTTCAACCTCTTTTCCACAGTAAATTGAACTGAAATCGAGTGAGTCCCTGCGACAACTTCATCCTTCGCGTTAACCCCTCCCCCTCGTCCGCTTTCTTCGTCTTCTTCTTCCAGTGTTATTGAGTTCCTGTACTCCGTTTATCTGTAATTTTGTTATTTCCTTTCCTTTAAATGTTACGTAACCGCGTTGTATAGCGAATTGGTTTAAGAAATCATTTACAGACAAATGCCGTCGGGCTAGTCGTTGTAAATGTTGTTTCAACTTGGTGACGTTTTGACACGACCAGCGCACTACTCACGCGTCTCGGAGCCCGGTTAGCTTTTATAACATAAGTTTCAACAATTTGTATAGTTCTTATTTCATTTACACTTTGTTTATTGACATTAAATACTATTCTAGAAATAAAGAAGACCTTTGCTCGTTCTCATGCCAACGCCCTTGCTCGCTCCGCTTTCATTTCTTTACGAGGGAAATAATTAAACAAACTTTAGGTACACATTTCCCCTTCAATATAATCACGAATAATTTCAATTATTAATACATACACAATAATACACTGCATATAACTCAATTTATTAATGTGTATATTTTCTATTAGGCTTTGGCATTTTTGCCGAAAGTAACCAAAATTGTATTATTGTAAAACTGACTTTAATTTTTTAAAGTGCCTTAGTCGAATTAAATTAAATCATATTTTAAGTCAATCCCGAATCCAAAATATATTAACTTGACTCTTAAGTATTTGTATAAGTCCAGATTAGACCTAACCTTGTGTTGTGTTGAGTTGCATATACTAGCTGATCTAATCTACTTAAACGTTTTAATTTTTTAACCATGATATGAGTTAATTTTGATAGATTATTTCGATGTAGGCTACTTTTATAAACGAAAATTGGCAATAATTACTTTGGAAAACTTGAAATGGAACTAAAAATTGTATGATAATAATAATGATAGAGATTCAAGAACCTTAGTCACTTCATAAAAACTCTAGTTAAAAAAAAATTGTTCCTAGAATTTTAGTGTAGTGGTAAACGTCTCAGATGCCGTTTACAATATTTACTTTCTCCACCCTATACGTAGTATATGGAGAAAGTATTGTTTTCGTAAAAATGTTCGAATTTGAATTTTTAGTTGAATTATCTGTTTTGGTGCTCCCAGAACCCCAAACAATTATTGTTTAGTGCAATTATCTGTGTTGGTGCTCCCTGAAACCAAAAATATTTTTAGTGGAATTTTTTGTTTTGGTGCTCCCTGAACCCAAAAAAGTGTTTTTAGAGTGGTGTCTGTCTGTCAGCCTGTCTGTATGTATACACGACCAGAGAGGACACTATTGGTCCGATTTTCATGAAATTTGGTATGTAGGTACTAAACCCTAATATCTCCAAGCGTTTTTTTTTAATTTTTGGGAATTTTTAATTTTTAAGGGTAATTTACCCCTAAAAACCCATAAAAACGACAAAAATGCAAATTTCTCAAAAACGGCTCTAACGATTTTGATCAAATTTTCAGTATTTATAGTGCTTAAGATGCCAAACAAAATGACACCACCCGCTTTTATAAAAACTTCGGCGTTTTATAATTATGGGGAAATGTTTAAAAATAAACAAGTTTGTGTTGTCAATCTAGCATCGCGGCGGCGGCCGCACGGGGTAGCACCACGGTAGCGAGCACGGCCAGTAAGTAATTCAAAGGTCGCGCGATCGAATCCCGCCTGGGACAATAATTTTTTTATACGATTGAAGTAGGTAGAATATTATTTTTTTGTTTTGTTCTAAAAAGTAGTGAAAAATAAAATGATTAAAAACAATATTATTTTGACTACAGTAAGTTGGGAGAAAGTTTGTGTCAGTTAACTGATACAGTTTATTTTTAGTAAATACTGTATTTCATGTACAACTGAAAATATCCAATCAATGGAAACAATTTGTGTAGTCTGTTTAACTAGAAATATAAAGTAATTCTTACAATATCCGACAGTTTTCACATGATTACCTTTATCTTATTATCATTACTAATCATAATTGTAATGGAAATTCTGATTACTATAGCTTATGGAAAATATCGTTTATCTGTAGGCCTACACCGCAAATTTAAAAAAATTTAATAGTGTTTCAAATTACTTTAGTCAGATGTTAGTGATTCATATCTCTGTTTTAGAGGCTCAAAATTTGTGTTTTGTCTTAAAGTAGATGTCAAATGTGTACACACTTCACCACAGACGTGGGTATATGAGATTCTAACGTAACCACGTTCGCCAGAAGAGACATTTTTTACAATCTAGTTCTTCTACAATTCTCTCAATGTTTATAATATCTAAATGAGCACTATCGTTTGAAAAAAGAAGTCACAATTAATTGTTGAAAACAGTTTGAGCGTAAATCAAATATCTTAATTGGCTCTCAAAAAACAAACTGTCAAAGTTCAACTTTAGTCGATAAGTCCCAATTTAACCGAACGACAGCTACATATAGATGTTCTTTATCAAAAGAAATATATTTTATTTGCGTAATTCTAACAACAGTATTCAATTATAACATTGACTTTTATTTCTTCAATTTAGGCGAATTTTCCATACATATAAGTTTGTTGGCATGTGAAAATAAAATAAACTTAATTATGTTCACGTTAAACTGATCATCTAATTACTGTACATGTAAACATTAAAGTATTTGTCTCTCATTTCTACAAAAATTGAGATTTAAAAATTCAAGAATTGTTTTGTTAAATTTTAGTTGCTAAAACTAGAAACCACTTCATCTTCAAAATCAGCCATTATTGATAAGTTTGAGATAACTTAAAACGTTTTGGACTTATGGCAAATAGCTCACTTTACAGAGTGCAATATAGTTATTACGAACCGTAATATTTTCTACAATTTTAGACGCGTTTGATAAATTGAAGTAACACCCAATAGAACAATTAAACAAGCTTCATTATTAACTAGGGATCGTACCGACATGTCGATACGAAGTATTCATTACTGTTATGAAATCAATATATCGATATAATACGCAGACTTTAACCGAAGCATAAAAACTAAAAGCGATGACGTCACTGCACACCGCTTATGGGCAGGAAGCAATCATTAGAATGGAAGCCATCGAAGCGTAATGTCGCACAAGACTTCCGAAAAGCTTTGTAGTGATTGCTTCCATCCCCCCCCCCCCTACCCTTAGGCTACGAAACAACAAGTATTTAGAGAAACCCTACGCGGGGTTTCTAGCACGCATTCAAATTTGAATTTCATGTTAATGCCGGTGGTTATTCGATACGGAATTCCTTACTAATTCGCGGTCCCACAGTGCGGTTCCTCTAAGTGCTTTAAAAAAAAATTATCTGAATGTAATATACTGTAGAAACATTGCTCTGAAAATGTGCGAATTAATTTCGTTTTTTAAGTAAAAATGTGTATTTAATGTTTAAATTATTGTTTGTGGGAAAGTATAACAAAGTTGTACTTAGTAAACTACTAACTAGCTGATTTAGTGTTAATTATACAGGGTGTTTCAAAAGTGACATGAGTTGTCGGTTACTGGCATCAAAATAATGCCTAAAGGTGCGTATAAACATAGGACTGAAAACAGTTCGACGTTGAATTACAGTTAATGAATATCGGAAGATATTTGTCAACATTGTTTTATTAGCCTCAGAACTGTATCTTCTGTAGTTTTCAAGATAACAACAGTTAAATAAACAGTTTGAATTTCGGTTGGTTTATTCTTTGTTAGACTTTAAAAATGAGTTTGCCTTTTCCAAAACATTTAGCTTCAGTACTAATGCAAGCTTTTTTGCTCAATATATTTTAACATAAGGTTCGTAGCAAATATAACTTGATTGAGTCTACAATTATTTTAGGTGAATTTAATAAAATGAAAATGAATTATCATAGACCAAACACCACTAAATGCAACAATAGGAAAAAATTGTAAACCTACTTCCCCGTCACTCTCTCTTTCTCTTTCCTATGGGTTAAGTGGAGGGGTGGGACGTAAATTCGCCCACAATTAATACGTTAATTCATTTCTATCCACTCAAAATCTACCTATCTTGTGGTGTTTCCCCTTTGTGTTATTTTGTTTCTTTGCCTATACAGTTGGTTAAATTTACAGGCTGATTGGTTCTTAGTGTTAAGATAGAAAATTTCGTGTTTTAAGTAAATAAAAATTATATATTTTATTTCAAACTGTTTTAAAATTATGATTGTTGTACACTGTTCCCAGAAAAAACTACTAATCGAAAATTACCAGGAGAAACAAAAGTTGAGAAAATTTTATTTCACCTTGGAAAAATAGTGTGAAAAGTTTTACTCCAAATATTGTAAAACTTTAGCATTAGGTATTTCAAGGTGTACTGATATCTGTTTGGCATGCATATTTTATACGTAATTTCACTTCGAGGTTCGTGAACACTTCGAGTTTCGTGAATCAAGTCTCTATCTAGTTATTTGTATATCTTGGAAATAAAAAAGATTTATACAATTGTATAACCTCAAATTCGTCACGTGCGTACCCTTCTAATTTAGTTAAATCCAAAATCTATCCCATTACAAAATCCAGCCTAAATCGCAACCGATTAAATGTAAACACCTTCATTTCCCATCAGTTCAAACTGTAGAACAGCTTGCAACAATGTTTAAATCAACTGTTTGCATTCGATACTATTCAGATTACATGAAGTATTCCCTTAAAGTAAAACGTTCGCCGTAAATCAACAATCACAATTAAATTTAAAACAAACGCTCCCCAGAAACTAATTTAACAACCCAGTAGAGTTGTCTTAATGCAGTTAACCCCGCCGAGTTGCGGTGCATATTTTTGGAAAGGGTTCAGCAATTAATAATACTACAAGAAACCGCCGGCAAGCGGTTACCTTCTCCAACGCTTAATTTGTAATTATGTTTGTTAAGTTAAGTGTTGCCGCGGTCGTGATTATATCAACACTACAATGTCAGTTACAGACGAGAGTGTAAATGGTTAATGTTGGGGGGGGGGGGGGCAGGTGTAATAAAGAGAAGAGATGATAATAAACTAGGGTTGCGGCCCCGGTCTCTGATTTACATAAACTGTAAGGTAGTTAACTCCAGGAATAATCTTGGGTCAGTCGTAAAGTCTCTCAAGTCTTATTATAGTTTAACGTTAGTAACAGACTGAGTCCGCACTACAAATTAAAATTCCATTCATTCTACAACCTTGTTGTTAATAGCTAATACCGATCGAGTAAATCATCAATCGATGTTGAATATATTCACCAGTTGACTCGATATCACACTTACGCTTTTTTACCATGGTCTTATTATAATTTTAACTACATGTATAAATCAGAAAGTTTTGCAGAAAAAGTTATTTTTTTAGTAATTTAACTTAAAATTATACTTTTCCTGCTTATATGCAAATATTTTTAAGAAATATAGATACATTCATGAATAGATTCTCTACTATGTCCATCTTGATTTAACATTCGATAAGACTGCCCAGGAAAAGTATTTCACAACCTTAAGGTCGATTTGTTTCGTTTGAATGTATTGTTTAACATGGTTTATTGTACTAGACTTCTAAAGGAATAATGAATTCATTTTCAGTATCCAGGTCACTAATTGATTAAAATAAAGTTTCTTACCTTCTTTCCGTCAAGTGACCTCTTTTTTGTATTTGTTACGCGTTTCAGGACTTGTATCCCATCTTCAGACACAATAGATATATAAACTACTCAACCGAGGTCACCAAACATTAAAATTCATTCAAAAAACCCACGTAACACACTTCACATTTAAAGTACGTTTCGGTGTACACCTTATGGCTACCGGACGACAACTGTCAGTCAGTTGTCTCGCGCAGTCGGAACCTGTTCTTACCGCAGGCTCCTTGAACTCTTATCGCCTTGACCAGCTATTAGAGTCGAAATTTAGCTGGTCGACACAATTTCTTCACCCCAAAAACCCAAGCCTATATAACACCAAACAGGTGTATATAGATTGACATGTGATGATTGTGAAAAGGTATACATAGGCCTTTTAAGACTCGATTTAAAGAACACTTACAGAAAAAAAACAATTTCAGGTAACAAATAGAACTTTTCACGCCATCTAATAGACGAAGGCCATAGTTAGTTATACTAGTCTACAAAATAACCTCAAACCAATATATGAACGCATTCGAGGAGTATGAGATATATAAGGCGTTCAAATCAAAAGATACAAATGGCGAACATCAATTGTTGAACGACCAGCTAAATTTGGACTCTAATACTTTATTTATATGACACGGCGATAAGAGTTCAAGAAGCTCGCGGTAAGAACAGGTTCCAAGTGCGTGAGACACCAGACTGGCAGATGCAGTCCGGTAGCCAGAAGGTATGCACAGAAACGTACTTTAATGTGAAATGTGTTATGTGTGTTTTGTGAATGAATTTTAATGTTTGACGACCTCGGTTGCGTAATTTATATATATATATATATTGTGTCTGAAGATGGGATAAAAGTCCTGAAACGCGTAACAAATACAAAAAGAGTCGGACACAAGGTAAGAAACTTTATTTTAACTAAAGGAATATCTCGAGACCATTCTAAACCTATTTTATTAAAGCCACCTCTAATGGAATGAAGCTTTACTAAAACAATAACATTGCGAAGGTATCATTCTTATGTGTGACACAGTAGGGGAGGAAATTACGCAAGATAATACGATAGGACGTTATTGCTAAAGTCAGAAGGAGGACTATAGACAACTTCATAAATAGAGTAATGAAGACAAAACATTAACACAATATGCGGTGACTTCACACACTATGCTAACGACTGATAGATAGCAAGGAATTGATGAAAACCAACAATTGCCATGGAAAGCAGGGAATGCGATAGTTACAGCCGAAAGGTACTGATATCAACGCCTTGAGATAAAAGAGGTTAGGGTTTAGTGGATAAACCGAGTTCCACGCACCCGGAGACTTATCTCGTCCTTTTGTAGAAGATTTTGATGCTGAACATTTTTTAATAATCATTTAACTTTCTTGATTTTCAAAATACTGAAATGAACGCTTCGTTTAAAAAAATTAAAGCAGTGTTAAAATAGTTTGAACTGAATTTTAAATGCAATTTTACCTTTTGATTTCAATACAGGCTGTAAAAATTCACTTGTTTACAAACGTTTTTTGGTACACTACAAGTTTGCTTGAAAGGAAGTATAAATTAATTATTTGTAACGATAAAAAAAACATGAAACAAAAAATCCAACATATATCTATACACAGTACTATTTCTGTTAATTCCTTCGAAAGTTATTTAGTTGAAATAAAGTCAATTGAAAGAAATATGCTTTGTTATGATGTATTCTTCACTTACTGTTGCTACTGTGTCCTAAGGATCATATCTTCAGAACAATGACATACAGAAACAATATCCACATGTTGTTTTCATATATATTATATTACATTTGTTAAACTAAATTTAAATTATTGGCCCGTTTACAAATATATGTTTTGAGCGTTCTATGCAAGCGGGTTTAAGAGATCGGTAAGTTTAAATATACGGGGTCAATCAGACCACCCGTACGCAAAATAAGTTTCCCGGGCGCCATTTTGAAACGGTTAAAGATAAAGTCAAACTTTAAATACAAAAAATGTTTGATTTTGAAAGACCTTTTCAATGATGTGCTTCAAGACTAACATTACTATTTAGAGTTTTTCAGTTTTAAACTGTTTTTCCAAAATTGTATGTATTTTTTAATTATTTTAGTAAGGGAACTTAACCATATTTTTGGAAAGGGTATCTTCTTATGAATCTAAGATAAAAATTTGGTTTATGTAGGTTATGTTATGGGTAACAATAAAACTAACTGCAAAACACTACTTTTTGGTCGCATTCCAACCATGTACATACAAGTACGCATTAAGATAAGTTAAAAATTTTTTCCAAAATTATCAGTGAACAGACCTTTATAATGAGGTAAATATCTAATTTTCCAAAACGACCCCCTCCCCCCCCCCCAATGAAGCAATTTCGTGGCATTTTTGAGATTTAAAAACATTTTTACTGAACTCTCTAGGGTCGAATTATTGATAAATAAATGACGCGAAAGAAAATAATAAATGACTTAAATGTACAGTATTTTACAGGTTGCGAATCATCGCAAAAGTTTCGGTAGTAAAATACAATGCGGTTTATTTCAATGAAACTGAATATAAGAATTTTAATGTAAGCACTAGTTTCAAAACATAAGAAAAAAAAATACAAATTTCTCACAATGTGAAAACACTCTTTTAAAATCCAAGTTGAATTATTCAAAACGAACTTTCGGTTTAATTGACGAAGGGAGTGGGCGATTAAAAGAAAACTCTAAAGTGGCAGACAACGTATTATCCGGAGGGACAAGATAATGGCTATTTGGTATGTACAAAGTAAGAGGGTGTATAAAAGTTAGACCATAGTCATTTAAAAGTTGATAGCAGTGCGTTTAACCTAAGGTGGGGACTTAGTCTGTGCTAAAGTGGGAACTTGTTTTTATGCGACTTTTACAAAACTGGAAAGTACAAGAACAGGCCAGCTCTAAATAGTACGTTAATCATTTGATTTTGAATTATTGTTAATAAACGTTTACCTGAATATAAAAGTCGTTTCAATGATTTAAACTGTTTTAATATCCTTTGCCATAGCAACAACAACCGAAAAATAGGTTCTTCTTCACAAATAATAATTTTTAATTAAAAGATATACAAAACATCTCTTCCTTAGGATTACCTCTTTTGAAATACAAAATTGGTGCCAACTCATTACCACGCATTATGCAATAACATTAATTTAAATCTAACAATAGTATTTAAAGTTTTGTAAGTTGATGATTTATTTATAAAATGATATCTTACCTTAAAAGGAAATATCAGAACCCTTGAAACACGATAATTCGTTTGTCTGACTGTCTATTTTGACACAATCTAATATTTACACAATGGAATTTGGTTTGCTAACTCGTATTAATTATATCAATTATCATAACTCAAAACAAATGTTGTGGTTAAAAATGCGTTACTACAAAAATAAGCTTTTTATGATACAGGTCTGTACGGTATCGTTTGGAAGAGTGAAGTTTATTTAAGAATTTCAGACTGTTTTGAAAACATTTGTGTTCTATACCGTTCTTTAGACATTTTCTAAAATGTTGCTCAAACCTCCATTCCCTTACATGTCATTTCCAAAATAACTGTAGTTAATAGATCAAAACCAAAATTCTATTTAAGGTTCTTATTAATAACTTTACAGAAAGACATCCACATTTTCGTTAGAAAGTTATGAAAGAGTGCTGAAACATTATTATACTGTGTTAGCAAAGGCATCACTGAACGGATCAACATAAAATTTCAATCTATTACAAAACATTTCGACATTCTTTACGACTGAATCTGGCAATAACATATGATCGGAAACCGGTAAGGCTGACACCTCGTTCATCCTGATTTGAAGAGGACATCTCAACAAGTTTCACACTTTAATAGTTAATAAATGCATTGAACACGTTTTATGTAAGTGCCTAAACAATCACAATAGTTGTAGCCCAAATTGTTTCTTTTCATATATACATTACGTGTTTAATAATTTAAACTATTGTTTAACTTTATTCGTAGTAACATTTATTTTTATCATGAGCACCGAACGACAAAGTTTAAAAAAAAAACTCAAAATAGTATAAATAATCCATGCCATGAAAAATACCCGAATATACACAGAAACAAACGTACATGCAAATAGATTACTGCTTTGCAATATTAATAAATACATGGCAACTATATAAACATAACAGATATAAAATAATAACAGCAATATAGACAACAACTGAATTAAATTTAATATCAATTTATCATACCTCCGGACAAAGAGTCATATTTATCTATCAATATAAACATAACAGCAACGTAAACACAACAGCAATATAGACAACAACTGAATTAAATTTGATATCAGTTTATCATATCTTCGAACAAAGAGTCATATTTATCTATAAATATAAACATAACAGCAACA
>JAGFPH010000098.1:763047-775586 GCA_018207615.1 Philaenus spumarius
TACTGTACAAGTATCATATACTGTACAAGTATGATATACTGTGCAAATATCATATGCTGTACAAGTATCATACATTGTACAAGAATCACATACTGTACAAGTATGATATACTGTACAAATATCATATGCTGTACAAGTATCATATACTGTACAAGTAACATATACTGTACAAGTATCATATATTGTACAAGTATCATATACTGTACAAGTATCATATGCTGTACAAGTATCATATACTGTACAAGTATGATATACTGTACAAGTATCATATATTGTACAAGTATCATATACTGTACAAGTAGCATATGCTGTACAAGTATCATATACTGTACAAGTATCATATGCTGTACAAGTATCATATACTGTACAAGTATCATATACTGTACAAGTATCATATACTGTACAAGTATCATATACTGTACAAGTATCATATGCTGTACAAGTATCATATGCTGTACAAGTATCATATACTGTACAAGTATCATATATTGTACAAGTATCATATACTGTACAAGTATCATATACTGTACAAGTATCATATGCTGTACAAGTATGATATACTGTACAAGTATCATATACTGTACTAGTATTATATGCTGTACAAGTATCATATATTGTACAAGTATGATATACTGTACAAATATCATATACTGTACAAGTATGATATACTGTGCAAATATCATATGCTGTACAAGTATCATACATTGTACAAGAATCACATACTGTACAAGTATGATATACTGTACAAATATCATATGCTGTACAAGTATCATATACTGTACAAGTATCATAAAATACTGTGAAAGTGAAGTTTATTTAATTCACTAGGACACTATTGCCCCTTGTACGTTCATACCTAAGAGGTAATTTTCGCCTGCAAATATGACAGCAATTATTCATAAATTAAAATAAAAAATTGAGATATCTACAATCAGTTCCAGGTACAAAAAATTTAATGTTTACCCACACTACTGAAACTAGTTAGCAATAACGATACAGTTTGTAAACAATAACAACATGTTACAGTTGCTGTAAAGAGACATGTTCATACACATACAATGTTACTTATAAGTTACACGTTATTGGATGTAGTGGGTCGGATATGTGAAACCGTGCAACTTGTACACTCTTAAAACCAAATATTTTACATATTTATTTAATTTGTTGATACTGTGGCATAGAACGATGTTTACTAAATTGTGTTCTCTTCATTTCAGATTGAAGATGCGATGCTCATGTTCGACAAACAAACCAATAGGCATAGAGGTAAGTTTCGCTAACATTTCAATATCTGTTTGTGTTTAATGTATTAACAAGCTACCTGTGAACTGTGCTTTTATTTCTTGAATTTAATTATACGCGCGGTTCTGAAACAAAAATAAACTGAATAAGTTTTTTTTAACGTTCGGTTGAAATAAACGTTTCCATCTTTTCAAAATTAATATTTGGAAAAATTACTCAAAATGCAGGATTTTTATTACGTACGCTTAAATTAGGCTAACCTTACTTCGCCAATATGGAAATTTACAATTTTATAAATGTAAAATCGATCTTATAAGGTTACTTGTCCAATCTAATTAGGTCAAGCTACACATTTTAAAACGCTTTTCTATGTCCGCATCATTGGTTTTGATCCAGGCTAAGCTTTAACCAACATTTTATTGAGTTACCAAATTTTGGTTACGTTAAACAGCTGTTTTATTTGTTATTTTTAAAATCAGCTGTTTTTAATATCTTAAACAATATATTATGAACTCGTTAGATTTGTTTTGCAAATTTTCCTTTAAAGTAGACACTATTGGAAACCTACGCAAAACGACTTTTTAACATCCAAAACGACATAATTTGTCTGGTTTAACTCTAATCGTTCGTAAAGCAAAGAACATTTTTGCTTTTTACGTCAGTTTATCACTAAAATAACAATATTAGTCGCTTTATAGTTTTATAAATAATTTGACGCTAAAGTCGGACAAATATATTTACACTCTAAAAATTGACAACTTTATCGAAATTAGCTACGAAACAAAAAGCATACCCTTGCTCTCAAAATAAACATAAATTCAAACAATCCATTTTACATGTGAAAAGGTATAATCGTATTTGTAATGTTTTCTAACCTGCGAGTTATAAATTATAAGAGGAGCTGTCGAGATACGACGATTTATGTTTTGTTTGCCCGGCGGCCGCGCTCACCTCTCTTACAGATTCCTGGAACCGAATTATTTCTGAAAACATTGTTCTGACTGTTTCCACAGCCTCCTATAGTCGTATATTACAACAATAATAATTTGATAAACACGTTACACGAGTTAGTCTCTTTGTTTTATATGTAGTTTCGGAATTGCTATTTATTGATTCGTAGACAACCACAGGCATCGGGGAGCTCGTGGTGTTTGTTTTGTTTTGTAAAGTTTTCAGCACTGCAGGTAATGTCGGATTGACAAATAAGTTGGGATTAAAAGGTTTTTTTAAAACATGACACTTGGTAATCCTGTCAATTGCATTAGATATACGATAAAGCACATATTCGCGTAGGTTTAATATTTTCCATTCCGTATGTTTTATTATTAATTGTAGGTGTTGTAGAGTGTACTTGTGCTCGAGATAAAATTATCTATTTCCCATTAACGTATCTCTCTCTCTCTCTTCCCTCACCTCCCCCTCTCTCTTCGGATATCTCTAGACTAACTGATATGAGATGTTTATTAAAGTTAAATCAAACAAAATTTTACTTATCAAGACAGTTAGTTTTATTGCCAGAATACATAAATTTAAAACACTAAATCGTTATTTGTACATCACCTTCCGTAAAAGATATATTTTTAATAGTAAGAGAAAGTTTCTAAACATTCAATGAGTCCATGTTACTGCGGGAAGTTTCTTCGTGTTTATAAAATTAATGCATTTAAACAATTTTGATAACAGATTCTGGTTAAAACTTAAAAAAATTAGCTTCAAACTTATTTTTAAGCTTTCCATTCGTGTGTACTTTTCTATACTTTTAAAATATAATGAATTGAAGACAAAAAATTTGGTCAAATGCTGATTATTTGAAATCGTACTATATTATATGTATTGTAAATAATAATATAAGTATAGTTGAATAGTTTACAGACAATCCAAACTAATATTATAAAGGATTAAATTTTTGTTTGACAGTTTGTTTTGATTTTTTGTGGCGTTAAATGAGGTAATCTCTCAAATTACTAAAACTATTTGGAAGAAAGCCCTTTACCTCATGAACGACAGACTTTCGTAACTAAAAGATGTAATAGAAGTTTAGAAAAAATATGTTCAGCATTACAAAAAAAACAAAACATTTCTTACTGATGGATAAGTACATATTTGGTCTTAGTTACACCACTGACTGAGTCCATCAGTTTAACATTTATGACAGATTTTTTTCATTACATCTTAATCCCACCTTTAGATAAACTTATAACCTCAATTAATTCAATGATGGCATCGATAATCATTGACTAATTCAATTTAACGAAAGAACCTTAATGTCGATTAAACAACATTAAAAAATAATTCCTTTAAACCTAGGAAAATACCTATCTTAGACCGAAATATTTGTAGAAATGCTTAGAGTTTTGAGCCTTTAGAAATTATTAAAATAAATCATGTGAAGGGTTTTATTCTGTGATTTAAAATTGTGTTTAAAAATTGCGTGCTATACAAGTAGGCCTATATAAGTAAAACAATCCATCTAACTACAAACTATTTCGCTCACAACTGATCAAAACTTGGGCGTGTGAGGCACGCATGAGTACCATACAGTTTATTGAATTTTGGATTTCTAATGCTACTTAGTATTTTCCATTTATTATACTTATTTTTCATATTTTTACTTCCACAAAATAATGTTGTCTATAAACCAAAAGATAATGTGTAATATGTTTTTACAGAAGTATTAACACAATGACTTGATTGAGCCAAATATTATTTTATAAACTGAACAAACTAAAAGCGTTTAAACATTTATGAAAGTTTTAAAAGGAGTCATTTAATCTGATAAAACACATTTACAAAGGGCATTGTTTAACGAAAATCATTTCTCATTTCCCCCACTGTAAAATGCTCTATGACTTGATGCACACAAGTCGACCTAAGCCGATTTCAACTCTGTCGTGAAATATAAGAAAGTTTTGTTAGGTAAAATGTCAACGTAATATATCCGAGTTAAGCTGTAAAGAGTTTTTTTTTGTCTTCAATGTTGGCAGTATGTTAGTGAGAATATACATCATACATCTTAGGCCGAGTACGAAGTCGGAGGGTTGGCAGCATTGTACGAGAGCACATCATACATCAACCACATGGAGTTTAGTTGAGGCGTTTCCCGCATCATGGCGCTGCTATCCTTATCTAAACGTCATAAATTGCGTCACCACAAAGAGCGCGAGAGTACGCGTCCTCCCCTATGTCTCTTATCCATCACCCCCAGATACTGTTTATTGAATTCTGACAGACGAGAGTCCTCTGAAATTATTTTACATTTTTGCATTTACGTTTACTCTGATTATTTGTGTTTACTCATAGTTGAAAAGTACTAACATTAAATTATGTATTCAGTAAAAAAACTGTGTACAACTAATTATGTACAAAATTAAAAATACTATAGTCGAATATATTCAATTAAGCAAGGTTTTTTTATGAAAACAATTTATAACTAGTTTAAACATTCTTCAACCAACTTATCGAAGACCAGACTTATTGGGAGTAATTTAATTGTACTTCTTTAATTTCCTGACTTTGAATAAATATCTTGTTTATTTTTTAAAATTATTTCTAATAAAAAGACAAACACAATTTTTGTAATTTTTACAAATTATTTCTAAGGCGTTTAATAAGTTTTTCGTTATTTTTCTAGGATTTATCAATGCCTAATAAATATAATTTACATCAAAAACCTTTTCACTGTATATCGGTGCGATTTTGTAACTGGACAATTAAAACTTCCTAATTTCCATCCATTTTGCAAGCAGACAGACGGTTCCTCTAAGTAATTAAGTAATATAAAAGGAAAAGATTCTCAGGAATATAAATGTTTCCCAATTTCTTATTTCACACCAGGCATTAAAATGTAAGATATTATCTTGAAATACGTTAATATAGACATCTTATAAGATAATAAGGTTAAATTCAGAATTAATAATAATATTTGTTTATTTGTCTGGTTAAAAAGTATGAAAACTAATTTCTTTTACAAATCCCCTTACAAAATTGTTACTCCGATGAGAGGTACGACCTGAAAGACAAGTTTAAAGGAAATTAAAGTTGAGCCTTTATGGTCATTGAAAGTATATGTTGTTTTGATCGACGGTCTCATATTGGGTAAAGGGAAAGGTGAGTGCCGCTTCTAGTTTAATACAGTTGAAACCGCCAGCACTGCTGTAGTATGGTTACTGCAGCCCGTGCATCACTGAGGATGGCGAAATTGTCGTTGAAACGCGTTTGAGGTTAGTACGTTACATAGTTCTGATAACAATGATTGTTTCGGGTAATTAATGTAAACATTTTAAGATTGATGTGGTGTACAATGTACATGGTGGATGAGTGTTAGAATAAGGGCGTTGAATAGGCAATTTAGAGACATTTAAATGATTGCTTGGGTGTAAAATGAAGGGGCGCCATAGAAAATGTGCCTCACATTCACAATGTTAAATTAGTTTGCACATAGTTTTTTAACTATACATTTATATGGTTGAACATTGTAAAAAATATTTTCCAGATATTTAAAAAGTGGTACAAAAATGGGATGCATTATTTTGACTTATGCATAATCACTGTAGCATTCTGATATGTTTAATATTATCTCTTTACTGAATAAATGGATATATATTTTTCATTTTTAAAGCATTTGTACTTTCAAGACCAAAAGTTTGGTAGTTTCGAATTTAATTTCTCAGGGTTAAGAAATGATTATATTTTATGTTTGAAACTAATCAGCAATGGACTTTATTTGGCCACAATAAGAAAGACTTTTCTTTAACTTACTGTTGAACTGAACCGTTACAGGCCTAACAGTTTTCTTCGGATTTTCCCACCTAGTTCTATTCAACATAAATCGTTGGCAGATTCTTTTCAGTAAACGGAATCAACTTGTGCTACGTAGGGGATTGAACGGAAATAACCCACGTAGTTAACAACAGTACACAAACTAAGTTCACAAGACAAATGGTTATCAAATATTTGTTCTCATGCTTTGCAAATTATGTTCTGTGTATTTTCAAGTTTGTAAAGTTACTTTAATTTCATATGCACACGCCCGACGCGTCGAATTATATTAGTATTTATAAAGTTTCAAACTATATTAAATGTATAGATTTAACCTTCGTACAGTATTTGATTAAATCAACAAACGTGTATTTGTAAACCGACAATCCTTACAATTGGAAACCATCCGGCACTATTGAGAGAAAGAAATATAGAGTCGATGAGAATATAATTTAAAGTTTAATATACTTTATTGGATCCTTGATTCCTTTAGGAAGGAGTCACCCTCTCACAAGCTGTTACCTTATTGATTGAAATCTCCGTTTTTAAATTTTGCTGCTTCATTTTTTTAGTCATTTTACTTTATGTTTAGTACTTGTTTAATTAATTGATTTTATTTGTATTATCATCAATCGTTTTACTTTGTATATTACGTATTTAATTGGTTTTTTTGTTACTTTCTATTGTTTTTTGGTTTTTTTGCTTCTGTTTTTGTGTACCTCATTTTCGTTTTCTCTTTTTACTTAGTATTACTTTTAATTATTATTAACTGATTATTTTTAAGAATTGTATGTTAGGAATAAGTACGAATCTCATATTACTATTACATTTTGTACACCGTAAATAATTAGTTTTGTGTGATTCAGTAACTGAAATGTTTAGGTAAGTTTAGGTTTATTAATTAACCTGTATAAGTTTCTTACATTTTAAATTCGTAAACTATTAGTTTTCTTCAAATTAGTCTTTGGTTTTAAAGAAACTATAAACATACATACTATAACTATATAGTAACTATATATTATAAACAATTTAATGTTAAATTAAATATTTTGGTTTTTATTGACATGTCTGTATAAGTTCAAAAGTTATTTGCGATTAGTCTTACGCATGTATTCATGTTATAAAGTATTTTCGAAACAAGCTAATTGTATTACTAGGTTATATTAGGGATATAGCACAGCGTTTTAACAGTATAATAACCAATTGAGACCAATCAACTTTTTGGGGACCATTTCAGAGAGAAACATTTTGTGAACAGCTAACTATGATAATTTTGACTCTAACACTGGCAAGGATAGAGGTTTTTGTTACTTATATGAGATGAAGTTATTACATGTAAAAAATCTCAAAATAAAAGAATGTCAGTTTTAAAATTCTTATTTTTTACACTTAATGCAAAACTACAAAACGTTTATTATTTTTACTTTGTATAGAACACTTTAAATTGATTTTGTTGTTATTTTTCTGTAAAATATCATTCACTGGTTTCTTAATTTTACAATTTTTTGTATTCCTATGTTTTAATTTCCTTTTATTTGATTTGTTTTGTAATGTTTTTAACTGTTGTAATAATTTTACAGTACATATTTATTTACTTTTGTTAAAATATTCAAGCGTATTATATTTTCAAGCATGGTGTCTCTTTAGTTTGTACAAGTTAGATTGCTTGTTTTTATTTGTATTGTCGTTGAGTTATTTATTAGTTTTACTACATGTAAATGTATTCTTCCGTATTGTATTTTCTGTTAATTTTATCTGCTTCTTGTTGTAAAATTTTGTCTTTTATTAATACATTAATCTCGCCAACGTAGTTGTTAATTTATTATTATTACTTGTTATTATGGTTCAAATAATTAGGTTTATATACAAAGTATTGGTTTTGTTTTATGTTTAAGTTTTTTGTAAATTTCAATTTAAATCGAGCGTTTTCCCGGATTATACGAACATTTGTTACTTTTCACGTACATAAATAGATTTTATACACACGCCAAAAACACTTGTTAAATTTAAAAGTAAACTGTTCCTTTATCGCATACATAACGTGCTTTTTCATACGTACTAGTTGTATATTACTTTCCTCTGAAAATGAATTAAATTTGAGGTAAATATACGCCAAAAGGAAACATTATATAATGATTTATGCTCTGAAGCTTCAGCAATGTCTGGTCCAGTTGTAACCTTACACTCTGTTGCGTATGTTCGAACCTATTAACTTACTATGGATTTACCTTGGGATAAAGGCTGCTCTCCCGTCTCCATTAGTCTAGCTGTCACAAATTAAAGACATTAAGCACTAACAAAATATTTGCCTGTAACTGTAGAAACGTTAAACTGATGTTGCTGAATCTAATGCGAATTGATTTATTGCATTCTAGAAGTAGTTATTAACTAGGTTGAATTCAATCAATATTATACACTAATGTGTATTATACAAATTAATTAAAAAACCAGCATATTAGATTTTCTGCTAAAATAGTATTTCAAATACATACACAGGATCTTCTTAGCTTTTTCTTTTCCGTCTGTCCGCCAGTTTCAGTTTTTAACAATTTATAACAAATATTATTATATGTCCTACATTTTTGCAGAACGAATAATGTAGTTTTTAATTGTATAATTTTTTTATCATGTCAAGGTCTGAAATTTAAAATGTTAAAAATTACACAAAAATAAGCTGTTTGCCAAAACGTTTACAAGCGAGAACATTAAAGCTCCTTTAACAAAATGAACAAGATTTAGATAAGCTTAAAAAGTCTGAGCAATTTATTAAATAAAGATAAATAAAGATTTCTGTTCTTATATGTGATTTAGTGGAGATTTTGTTTTTGTACTTGGTTAAAATAAAAGAAAAACTGCTTTCACGAAGCGTTTCCTGTTTTCTAACAAAGAATATACAATGTTCTTGCATATTTGCAATTCATGGTTGCAACATTTTATTCAATTCCAATAATAAAATCCAATAGCAATGTATTGTTTTGGGTATATTTTGATATAGCTATTTTTTAGGTAGATTTTCGTGTGCATAGTTGAAGCCGATTGACTGGAGTCACTTCTAAAATAGAGGTGCTGATTCAGTGTTCTAATTGTGTATTAGATTTTAAACTGCGCTTTTAGAAGTAATGCTTGGAGACATCCAACTATTGTTATAATAGATTCATACGACAAAGTCTTCTCAGACGGTTTAAGATATTAAATATTGGAATTAACATAGTGTTGACTTAATGAAACACATAAAGATCAAAGTCCATCCCTTTTATAAGCTAGAGGATCATAATAGTCGTTATTCCTACGTTTTGGGGGAGTATGTAACCTCTTCCTAAAGCCTGAACTGTGAAGCCAATATAGAAAGGTAAATATATTTAAGAGGTTCCTTACTAAACAACCCAAATATCGCATTTGGTGTATTAAGATCTTCCAGTAAGGCATTATCTAATGATAGCCATACTAATTCATTGTTTTTCAAGCATTCAGATCTAAGTTAAAAGTATAGATTGCTGGTGTCATTTGGACGTACAATAAAAACACAGTTCTCCTGCTTTAAACGTTTATGTAAATTATTCCCTCTTTTCTCTTACTTTCCCCTTTGCCTTTATCTTCATCTCTTTCAAAATCGTTAAGGCTGATTGGATTTAATGGATGGTATGGATGTGAACTTATCCACCATACACTGGAGCCATTCCACAAAGAAAATGAATTTGTTTTTGTATGTTGTATTAATGTGAGCATAAATGTTGTTTATAAGTATTTTATTTTAATTTTAAAAATGTCAAAGATTTTCAAAATTTGTTTTGCTTATGTTTGATCTTTTCTTTATCTTGATATGTCTGTATTTTTATGTACGTTAAATGTGTTTTGTCTTGTTTTTTTTTTTTTTATAGTAAAATAAATTTCTGTTTCTATTTCTGGCCCACGTTTTAGTATTTATTTATATTCGTTATAATCATGCGAGTAAAAATGTCAACTGTGTCAACCATGATGGGCCTAACTTTGTTCAAAATCAAATCAATTATTCTATCTCTCTCTTTCCTTTGCTAGTTTATTTCTTTCTGTTTATATTTATATAAACAGATCAATTAAATCTCTAGAATAACCCCATTATATTAAACGTTATCTGGATGAAATCGTACTACATAATTTCAAACCAGGGACTGAGAAAATTTCCCCGATCTTTATTTTGCCCTCATTACCGTTTCCTCAAAATTTAGTATTTATTTCTTTATGCAGTTGTTTTAGAAGATTTTTTACAATTTTATGCCAATCAGAGAAATTATTTTATTTGCTTATTCAATCGTATAAAGAAATAATAAACCGCCTACTTGTTAAAAAATAAAACAGTAACACTTCAGAATACAGCTTTCAATTGGCGTAAGAACGTCATTGGTCATTGGTTGGGGCTTTTTACAGGACATGTCGAAACTGAGATTCCATATACAGGGTGTTTCGATAATATTCCCCTCTTCTCTTTTGTAAATGTAAGCATATCAATCTTACTTCACATAAAGTAAAATAATATTTAGTTGCTTCATCATATTCCTAGTGTAAACAGAATCCAAATATCTGTCTTGTGTTATAGCCGAGTAAAATGAAATAAGCATATGCAATTTCATTCCTTATAAGTTGGTATATAAGAAACTTAAAAAAAACCTTTTTCACAAAAATTAAAGAAATTTTAGTAAATTAAGGGGCACCACTGATATAATTGCATTTTAAAAAGAGGACATAATGCTTTTTATATGGAATCTGAGTTTTGTCACTTTCTCTAGGTTAGCTTTACATTCATGGCTCGACTTTCTGTGCCAAATAATATTGAAATTATGTGGGCTTTTAATAAGTCTTTGTATTTTTTGTATTGACCAGAATTCAGAAATAGTTAAACCTTGGATAAACAGTTATTTATATATTATATCTCACTTTTAAATTTAATTAAAATGTAAAGTATTGAGCAAAAAGCAAAAATTTATGTTTATTGCCTGGTTTTAGCTAAAATGTTCCAAAATTTGTAAAGTGCGTAAATTATGTTAAATAAATTCGTTTTGTAACTGGCTTTACTATAATATTACGAATCCCAATACTTATTTTCTAAACAGGATATAGAAACGGTACACAGTACAAAATAGTTTTTCCACGACGTCACAGTTTGTAACAAAGATTGGATCTGATGACCCGCCTCCCATCGATAAGTAGAACGTCTATATGCTTGACAGCATTGGCGGCCGATTCCTTTTGTAACGTTTCCCTCTCCGGACAACAAGGAAAATAGTCCCGCTGGTAATCTGATAAAACGTCATTTCCTTCTAGTAATAACAAGGTCGCCATCTTGAATCCTGACGTTGTTATTAGTTTTTAATACACGTTATTACTGGAGATACTACAAGATTGATATTGATGAAATGTAACATTGAAGTTTAAGTTATTGTGAATTATTTGTTGAAATAATATGTTTCTTAAATTAAATATTTCAGAATATATATGTTTTGGTATTAAATGATAATCGCAATACTAAATTAATTAAATTCAACATTCTTAATTTTATTCAGATTTCTATTGTAAATTTAGTAATTTATTGACTATTACAACAAAACTTTATTAAATCGACCGAGGTTGTTTATTTCTGTAGCAAAGAATTGAAAAATAAAATATATACAAAGAAAATATGATCGATATACAGCTTCCGTCAAAATATTATTTTTTTAAATCAGTGTAAATTTTATGAATTATTACGTTTTTATCTTCGAATATATTTAGGACAGGATATTAACAATTAATTTAGTTATTAACGGCTTTGATACGTAACTACTTGTACGTAGAAAACACCTTACCTAGTAACTTGTGGATAACTCCTTCCGAAGTAGCTTGTGGATAGATAACTCCTTCCGTAGTAGCTTGTGGATAACTCCTTCCGAAGTAGCTTGTGGATAGATAACTCCTTCCGTAGTAACTTGTGGATAACTCCTTCCGAAGTAGCTTGTGGATAGATAACTCCTTCCGTAGTAGCTTGTGGATAAATAACTCCTTCCGTAGTAGCTTGTGGATAGATAACTGCTCCCGTAGTAGCTTGTGGATAGATAACTGCTCCCGTAGTAGCTTGTGGGTAGATAACTTCTCCCGTAGTACCTTGTGGATTGATAACTCCTTCCGAAGTAGCTTGTGGATAGATAAGTCCTTCCGTAGTAGTTTGTGGATAGATAACTGCTCCCGTAGTATCTTGTGGATAGATAACTGCTCCCGTAGTAGCTTGTGGGTAGATAACTTCTCCCGTAGTACCTAGTGGATTGATAACTCCTTTCGTAGTAGCTTGTGGATAGATAACTGCTCCCGTAGTAGCTTGTGGGATAACTTCTCCCGTAGTACCTTGTGGATTGATAACTGCTTCCGAAGTAGCTTGTGGATAGATAACTGCTCCCGTAGTAGCTTGTGGATAGATAACTGCTCCCGTAGTAGCTTGTGGATAAATAACTGCTCCCGTAGTACCTTGTGGATAGATAACTCCTTCCGTAGTAGCTTGTGGATAGATAACTGCTCCCGTAGTACCTTGTGGA
>JAGFPH010000098.1:788586-801139 GCA_018207615.1 Philaenus spumarius
TATATCAAGTGAACTTACCGACCAGTTACTTGTGTAGACTTGCTCATGTATCAAGTGAACTTACCGACCAGTTAGTTACTTGTGTAGACTTGCTCATATATCAAGTGAACTTACCGACCAGTTACTTGCTCAGACTTGCTCATATATCAAGTGCACACTGACTAGTTACGTATTTACTGAACACCGACCACTTACTTGCTAAGACTTGCTGATATATCAATAAGTTTATCTTTTTTTTTGCATACTTAACAAAAGTCATAGGTAAAAATATGAGCCTAGATTTATCCTCGTCTCACGCAGAAGTTTCGGACCAATTATACAGCACCGTTCTCTGTTTCCGGTCACGTGAGCTTTATTGCCCGCTAAATGATTATGTATTCTAATAAACTTATTTTGGACGCAGTGAACGCTATCTCACGCCACACCATGTACACGAAGATATTCACCAAATCGTTGTTTAGAATGGGAATAAATTATTTTAACCAAATGCTAATCGAGTATAATCTATTCCTAACCCTTGTTTGTTTATACGCTCACTTGTATAAACTGAGAACGGGGTAAAGGTGAGCGTGATGCCCTTCAGATATAAAGCCAATTAATAGTATTTTAACGGTAGAAGGGGTTGGTTAGCGTGTAGGTAAGGAGCGATGAGTAACTTTGGAGTTGAAATAGTGTTAAATGATGTATCGAGGCGAGCTGTTAGAAGGGAAGATGTGTGTAGGGTTTTAATTATAGTGTTGAAAAACGTACTGACTCGAACACTTTCCTCATCGTAAAGTTTTAGCAATTTTAGTTTGTAATATAAGCCATAGAATGCAAAATTGTTTCAACTAATAACTGTTATAAAATGTGACAATACCAAATGCTTGTTCTGATTATCGAAACAATGCCTGGATTCCCTAAAAATAAAAAGTATATATATTTAACTGTTACACGTGTTATAATTCAAACTTTTACAACAAAAATATCGAAATAGTTACAGAAATTTATATGAACACAGATCCTAATAAGTTTTTTCAGACAGTCTAGCAATTTGTTTTAAAAAGAAACTGTTACAAATTTCAAAGTAGATAAAACATTGATTACCACCATGAAATCCGGTTTTAATCTTCTTTCTTTATGATAAATCTGTTATCTTTTGATCAACAGTAACGTTTTGTTCAACTTAAAAAGGGCTTAACATTTTGTACCGTGTAGATTTTACGAATTATTTGACAACAGAATTCTATATTTCCGAAATTTGTAAAATGAATAGAATAAAGTTTTTGTTTTTGTTAAAAGGTTATTTGTTCTTTTTGGGTCATTCTTTTTTAGTTACAGCGTTCCAAACTGTTTTTTTAGAGCAAACATGAAATACAATGTTTGTTAATTATCTCAAGAGTCGTTAATGGAATTAGGACAGTCTTCATTATAAAAATTGTAAACAGTAAAATAATATACATCTTTTTCTTCTTCTTTTTTTTTTCTTTAAATTATGATAGACAAAAGTTTAAGATACATTTATTTTGCACAATATACTCTGTTCGAGGTTTTTGTAGGTCTCATAGTCACGCATGTGTGCAGGAACCTCTATTGATCCTCTATTTCAATATGGAGACCGAATGGGTGGGTTTGGCTTATCTCGAAAAGTTTTAAACTCACCACCCCCTAATGAACGAAAAATTTAAATTACTGTCTACCGAAAATACCATTTGACTTGTGTGTAGGGAAACGACAACTAAAAAAGCATGAGATATTCTGAAGGTGTGTTATTTTTTACTCTAATTAAATTCTTAGCTGTATAGTTGTTAGTATATAATATTTTATGATAAAAATATATAAACATTTATTCACTAAATGGTTTTATTTGTATTTATGTTAACAATGCTAAATTTACTAAATAAAAAATGAGTTCTCGATAAAAAAAACAATTTCAAAAACAACTACTCTGATAAGGCACCTTCAATGACCAGGACGTAGCGAGTGTGTTCCAAATACATTGTGTTGAAAAAATAAAACATCCCTTTTTATAGCTTTTGCACTCGGTAAACTGTTTATTCACGGATAGGTAATTTAGATAGACAGTTTTGTCCGAATGGAGTCATACTTTTAGAAGATTACATATAGAAGCAACATTGGGGTTGGAGTCGGGATGCGGGGATGTTCGGGAGATTATAATGTAGTAGGAAAGAGATTACAAAGGAAGTATGGTCAGAGAGTGGGCGAGAGAGAATGGGGTTAGAAGATAGGCTGTTAAAACATTCATGTTTTGCTGATGTGAAGTGTATACGGCCAGGGTAACATCCACATGCATATGATTAGTAAAGCCATTAATATAAATATATAATTAATGCAGCATTAGCACGGTAATCTCTCTCTCTCTTGTTCTCCGCGTCTACTTTCCTCGAATTATTTGACTGTAAGTTTATTAATTAATCGCTTTGATAGTTATTTGTTTTAAATGTATTACCTTTATTAAATGTTTGTTTTTTACTTTCTCACTATACTATAGTATAGAGAAAGTATAGTGATCGCAAAAAAAATCGATGTCAAGATTTGTGTGGAAATATCCGATTTGGGACCCCCTGAGTACAAAAAAGTGGTTTTTACAAAATGCCTGTCTGTATGTCTGTGTATGTATTTATGTATGTCTGTAAGTATACAAAGCTAGAGCGAAAACTATTCGATCGATTTCGAACAAATTTGCACCAGACATGTCAAGTAGGCCTGTATAGATGCACGAAAAACGTTTTTGAAAATTTTTGAAAAACAATCCCCTTTTTGGCAAAAAAAAAACCCAAAAACCACTTATAATTTTTTTGTAAAAAACCGCTCTAACCATTTTGATAAAATTTGTCTTATTTATAGCCCATAATTTACCCTACACCATATGCAAAAAACCTCATCTTTCAAAAAATTCTCGTTTAACTAATAATAATAACAATAATATCTGATTTTTTTTAGTTTTTTGCCCGAAAAGGGGGTTGTTTTTCAAAATTTGTCAAAACCTTTTTTCGTGCGTCCATACAGGCCTATTTGACATGTTCGTTACAAGTTTGTTCGAAATCGATCGAATAGTTTCCTATTTAGCTAATAATAATAATATTTATTACTTACTCTCCTACTTTAATGTACTATCCCCTCTCCTACTTTAATACAATTATGATGTCACAGTCGTATGGAGTTACATACGGGAGTTGGCGTGCGAAGCACGCAATGCATTGTTTATTGAAAATATTCCCAATATGCGGATTGGCGCGCGAAGCACGCAATGCACTTTGTATTGAAAATATTCCCAATATGCGGATTGGCGCGCGAAGCACGCAATGCACTTTGTATTGAAAATATTCCCAATATGGGGTTGACGTACGAAGCACGAAATGCATTTTGTATTGAAAATACTCCCAATACGGGGGTTGGCGTGCAATGCACTGTGCGTCTGCCGCTTCTCATAGTGTTCAGTGTCAAGCTCACATGTGAGTCCTTAGCGTGTTAATAATTAATTTAAATATGTTTGTGAGAAAGTATGTGCCAGTTTCTGGTACCGTTTATTTTTTAATTGGGTTTCTAAATTATTTATTATGACTTTCAAAGAAACTACTTCAACTTTTACAAACAAGTTTTATTTGGATAAAGTAACCTATATTTAGCAAAATAACTAAAATCTAGGCATTTTATTAGGATTTCCTGCTTGCCATAGATAAGTTTAACATCTGACTTGTATCAGTATATATGTTACCGGCAAAGTACGAAATCAGGCATTATATAGAATGACTAGGCATTATATACAATGCCTAAACCGGGGCAGGTAAAGTATGAAATATCGCGCATTATATACTTTGCCTAGTCATTCTATACAATGCCCGCAGGCGCATCAGGCAAAGTATGAATTATTTAGAAATTTACATTGTAAAGTGCCGACATGTTTTTCTTACCGTCCTGACAGCGTTGCCGGATTGTTCTTGTTCTTTTTTGTGTAGAAACGAACAGTTTAGGCAACTCATTCTAATTATAAATAGTGTGATAATACTACGAAATATTATAATTACCGTATATAAATATTATAATCATACTGTTATCGGCAAAACACTGTGACTAAACAGTTTAGGTAAGTCTTTTAGTTTTTTTTTATTCTAATTATATTTCATACTTTGCCCACTGACCCTTTAGGCATTCTATAAAATGCCTAGTCACTATATACAATGCCTAGGCAAAGTGCTGAAATTAATGTAATTTTTATTCCATTTCATACTTTGCCCAAAACCGCTAGTCATTGTATAGAATGCCTGGATTTCGTACTTTGCCGGTAACATATACACGAATTAATACATACAGTTTGCTAAAAACTCTTTGCTGAACATTTTAAAAACCAAAACAAATAAAAAAAGTTCCTTCGACAACATGACTTTCCTATAATCTCGTTTCTATATCTTTCTGTCTGTTTGTGTTTGTTTTTTTTACATGATAATTAATATTTCGTGTATTCATCGCCTGTAAAGAATTCGATAGACATGACTGCAATAATTGTTAAAACGGGCCGCTAATATTAAGGAAACCGAGAAAAGTTTTGAATTAAAAAGGCAATCGTTACTGAATCGTAAGAGGCTTTTTAACAAGATCATAATTTCAAATATTTGTTGATTTAACTTGTTTTATGATCCCCCCCTTTACCACATTTTACATTGCCAAGTTATATTCAAAATGTTGACTCTTCTACGGAAGAAAGTTTGACCTTAGGTTATGTTCATGGTTTAGTTATCTCTGTTATAATAATTCGCTTCAACAATCCCATTATAACTTACCTGCCGGCATGCGATGTTACAATACCAGTACTACATATCTGCTGTATGTGAGAGCATTAAAGTTTCTCAATTAGATTATTACGTGAATATCAACTACTTAACCTTAACAAGAGCACGCACACGTCTGTCCGAGTTTATAATGTATTAGTGTAGTATTATTTGATTTGAACATTTCACCCACATTAATACAGTGCAACCGTATATAGTATAAACTAATCTGAATTCAAAGTACAAAGTTGTGTTCGTTGTTTATCCTCGTTCTATTTTATGTCAACCGGGTCTGTCAGAGTTTATACTCTCAACTTAGTTTTGTGAAAATTGTTAGTGCTTAATAACTAACAGTGTAAAATGATGTTAAAATAAATGTCTTTATTTTGTTTGACACTCTTAAATCAACGTGTTCAGAATTTACATACAAACGTGGTTTTAATATAATATTAAATTGAAATAAAATAATACTTATTTGCTGTGTACTCTAAAAAAAATGGCGTAAATAATAGTTGAGAGAAATCACTAACAAGTATATATATTTCAAACAAGTATGAAACACCATAAAAAGAAAACGGCTATCTAATGTATAGTTACAAGCAAATTATAAGTTTAAAAGGATTGAAATAATACGGGTACCAAGGACTTGCCGTTTTGAGGCTGCATATTTCTCCATATTTCCAGGAGGAGCTATTCAATTTTACTAGACTAAAACTTCACTTGATTTAACTTAAATCTAGATACTGTTTCACTAGCTGAATACCCGTGCTTCGCTACAGGGAATTTGTTTTGCATCACTATGTTACATAATTTGTAATATTTTTCTCTCATCTTTTATTGCACGAAACTGAATTATTACATAATAGTTTCAATTAGTTTGGTATTTATTGTTCACTGGCGGCCCCGTCAATCGTCTTTGTCGTGGTATTTGGACTGAATGAATTAAATCAATTTAAAATGAAAGAATTCAGAGTGAAAAGCGTCTTCTTTTTACACCGCTAAATCTACAGACTGATAAATCACAGTCTTTAGCTGGATGTTGCAGACCACCCAGATAAGTATTTTGCGAATCCATAGATCGGGATAGTTTTGATCAGCTTACGTCTTTAAATATTTTCTTAAAATTAATTAATGAGTTCCAAATTTCAGCTCTCTAGCTTTAAGGAAAAAATACCAATTAATATCTATATCACCTCTTAGCACCACGTAACCAAATGTAAAATTGGTTTATATTTATATGTATCTTGTAAGAAATAAATATACAAAACTTCAGCTTTCTAGCTTTAAAGAATGTATAACAAACAATATTTATTGTTTTAGGAGACGTTACTAACAACCCTTATCACCTAGGGGTATAAAAAATAGCCTACGACCTATTCTCAGACCTATCAAATATAGTCAAAACATTTCATAAAAAAAACAGTAAAGCCGTTTCGGACAAACACTGTGACACGAGATTTTTATGTATATAGATTTAAATATTGGATATAAATATCATGTTGTTGTATACTTGAAAGAATGAATAAATGTGGTGGTTTTATGAAGGCCTGATGGAAACATTAAAAATGGTTCATAATTCGCACTTTATTTGCTTGTCATTGAGTTAGTTATAGGTTTTTTTTAAATTTTCATACAAATTTAAATTGTAAAAAAACAAACCTAAACTAATAAAAGAGAGAACAAATATACAACCATATAAGGAATATTAACATTAAACCTTATTTTTAGCAAAGTACTGCCCAAATAATGATTTTCTATCACGATTCCAACTATTCTCGTCTCTTTTCACAAAATTAAAACTAATACTTATTTATAACCAATGCAGAAGATATATTTACAAATGTAACTCAAACTGACAGTAAAATGCAGAAAATAATTATGTTTTCATTTTATATGACTCGTTTTGTTTTTATAGTTTACGATTACAATAGTTTACTTATATAATAATATACAGAGTGTTCATAATAAAGTCCCTTTAACTCACCTCATTACTTTTGTTACTGAAAATAAGTTAACAAAACTTTGTATATATCTTGCGTTGCATAACAGGACACATTTGTTGACATATCTGACACTCTATGATTTTGGGGGCTTATGGTGGTTAACAGTTTCAAAAGTAGGTCATGTAATACACCATTGAAAAGCTTATTAAAAGGTAAACACAATGGCGCAAACTAGAGATTAATATCTTACTTCATTTCAAAGTACTGGCCAATCAAAGTTCTGGTAAATAACGCACAACCTACTTATTCCTAATATTAACAAATTAATAACCTGCTTTGATGTTATGATAACAATATCATTTTCCAGAACTTTGATTGTCCATTGCTTTGAAACGAAGCAAGAAACTAAGCTCTAGTTTACGCAATTCTGTTTCTCTTTTAATAAGCTTTTCAATGGTTTATTACACGACCTACATTTATATTTGAAATTGTTTACCCCCTACCCCCCCCTCATGCCCCCCAAAATCATAAAGTTTCAGAAATGTCAAAAATGTGTCCTGTTTTGTAACTCAAGCTGTATACAAAGTTTTGTTAACTTATTTTCAATAACAAAAATAATAAAGGTGATACTCTGTATATATAATCAGTATACAATTTTTTTCCTGCAACAATACGTTTCAAAATGGAGGCAGTTGAAAATTATCAATGTTATATCTAGAAAATTATAAATTTAGGGAAAAAATTGAAAGTACAAAATTGTTTAGACTATTTTAAGACCAATCCAACGATATATCCTTTTAAATATTTGAGTCATAAATATCGGATATAACTTAAATTGAGTGGTCGAATGTAGGGCTATTCGGGAACTGTAGGTGGCCATAACTTATTAAAGAAATAGTTGTAAAAAGCCAAAGTTTTCTCCGTTATTTATGATTCAATTATTACAAACGATATATCGTTGGATTGGTCTTGAAATAGTCTACAGTTTTGTTGCTTTATATGTTTTTGTAAAATTTATAGTTTTCTAGATACCTACTTAACATTGAAAATTTTCAACTGCCGCCATTTTGAAACGGATTGTTGCAGGAAACCAATTGTTTAAGTAAAATGAACCCTGTATAGATGAATATTCATTATTCATACCCAGTTCTATGATTATATTATCTTGTTTAGCAATAAGCGACTGTTTAGAAGGTCAGTAAGCAAAACTTTGTATAACAATTATTATTAGTCGAAATATTTTGTTTTCAGTAATTAAGTCTGCTATTTGTATTGTTCGTAACTTTTCTAAAACAATAGCTTTCTGTCCCTATATAGTGCTTAACGAGTTGTTAATGTATTTGCAGAATGGTCATATTTTCATGACTACGGAATAAATAGACAAATTCCTTTCTATTATTTTTAATGCTTTGTATTTGCCTTTCATAGTTACAGATGAAACCAAATGAGAACTTATATGACAAGTACTGCAATAACAGTAACTACTCAAAAATCTCAAAAAACATTTTAGGTGATTTATTTCAGTTGATTTTTGAGTGGTATATTAATTTTGATGCTTTACAAAATAAAGAAAACTACAAAAGGGTGAAAATAATATTATGTCTCGAGGAAACATAATTCAAATATGAATCTTGGACCGTTTTTAATTTAAATAAATATATACTTTGAACTATTATTTCAATTTACAAAAATATCGGTTATTATTTATTTGTTTTTCTCTATGTCTGTAATTTTAATTATCTGCTACACAAAAAGTAAAATTACGTACTTTTCATTTTCTTTCTGTTAAAACGCTTTTTCTTTTAATTTACTATTATTATTAAAATTATTGTAACAGAATCTAAAAACAATTAAAATATACAACCTTATTACCCACACAGTAAAACACTAAACCGCTAAATAAAGCAAACATGCAGTACTTGCAGTTTCCCCACAACACCCCCCCCCCCCCCCCAACTTTGCTGAGGAAGGCTATTATAGTTTCGTTTAGAAAAATGCTAAACAGCAACATTCTCTGTAATATTTATTCTTACCTTGTATGAGTTGCATACTGACAAAACCGCATACAATATGTCCACTTAGAAACGTATACAAATAAATGTATTCATGAAAATTATGTACAGATTTACAATATATAAATCTTTCAGTATACCGTCTCTCTTAGGTTTTACTACAAACATTTTATTCATTTAATTTAAGGAATAACATAACAATCCAGTTGCATTTAATAATATAAATGTTGCGTCCTGTATTGTAAGTTAAAAATATGAAACTGTGTAAAATAGTTGGAAACTCGTTTACAAAATGTTTCAAGATACAAGCTGTGTTTATTTTTAAAATGAAGTACATTTATATTTCTTGTAACTATACCATCCTTTCACACAGTGCATTCCAGCCCGTGTGATACTATATGTCGTTTATAAACACGACTATAACGCCTAATGCATACACGCTGAGAACTGTGAAAAAAAACATTTTTGACTAAGATTTATAGCGAATTTATTTCAATACGGATTTCGAGAATATAAAACTTCTTCTAAGCACAGCAAACCTTTTGGCTGCGCGTAAATTAAACTTCAGTAATAAATAGGTATTGAATATATTTTTAATATGCTTCTATAAACATTACTTGTAACAACGTAAACAATATTGTAATCAGGTTTCACCAACTTAACCTTGAAATCTGGTACTACATAATTCTGATGACAATAAATCTTTCAAGTGATGAATGAAAAAATGAAGATGGTGGTAGCAATTTGGTGGATGGGCTTAGAAATTAAGACATCCACCATTTGTAATGTGCTTGCGCGTTTATAAAGTTGTTACCTTTTAGTTCACTGTAAATTGCGATTGTTTAGCTATTAAATTATTTAGGTTTTTATAAAATTAAAGCAAAATGTGAACGTCAAGTACAAAATTTTCGTAATAAAAAGCCCTGCTGTTAATCTTTTAGAATCAAATGTGGGTTAAACTCGGTTTAAAAGTTTCGTTAATTAGAATTTAATAAAAAAGCTACTCGACCGTTTTGACAACAGTTGTCTCAACAGTATTCACCATACTGATAGATTACGCGATGTGTAGTAATAAAACCTCTCCGAGTGTTACCATATTTAGTTTTAAATCTTTCTTTTACAAACAGTTAAACTGTTTTAAAATAGAGTAGGTTTAGCCCTTAAAACACTGGCAGTAGGAAATTACCCTTTAATCCCGGCCTCGTAATGACTTTAAAGCTTAGGCTTGCAGTAAAATGTTCTCAAGTTAAAAACACGCAGCTTAGTTTCAAGCATGCGTAGTCAAACTTTCTGCATTGCTTCTCGTAAATCTGAAAAATACGCACCAAAGAGCAAATATTTTTAAACAGAAATAGTTGTGTTGTGTTTTGGAATATAGTTTATATTTGCGATTCCTTTGTTTCAGACTAGGTCCATTCTTTTACACTAGGTTTAATTCTTCTTTAGAATCTAGTTTTACACTTCCGGTCAAATTAGCCAAATAAGGAGAAAAAATCTCTAAGTTTTGAAACCCGGCATAGTTTCTCATTCGAGTGTCCTGTACAACGTACTAAAATGCCCCGAAGGGATAAGTGCTAGTGGGAGTCATTTAAAGGGTTTTGTTTGCAATTTTTCTTAAGGGGCTCCGGAGCACCTAAAATTTAGTTTTTAAATTTTTTTTGCTTTTAATTGCTTATTATTGCCCTTTTAATTAGCTTTAAAGCAAGCCTAAATTTATTATTATAACTCAACTCTAAGAGGGTAAAACTACGTTTTTGGTTCGTATGTCACATGAGAATAAGACACATTTTTTATCATATTCTTAATAATTTGATATGATTTATCCACTTTGAAAATAATATGGTTCCGAACCCATATAGGATTACTCATTTGTCCGGCTGTCAGGGGGGGCAATGGATAAAGTATCACAATACAATTTGGCGCTGTTGTAAACTTCACCAACTCACCAATAATGATGACGTCAAACAATATTTTACTATATGTTTTCGCTGGCCAAACTTTAGTACACCTACTTTGGATATCACATAGCTTTCAATGTAATATGGAAGATGGTACTAAAAACGTAATTTCACCTCTATTTACGAAACTGCTGCATGCTGCAAAAATTCCGAAGAAACCTGTGCTGGTAGAGGTACATATATGTTTTATAGAAAAACAATAATAAACAAGATGAAGTTTGTTGTCTTTTCGGGCTAACGCTGTACATTAATACTATGTTTAATGCAGTCACCTCCTTTTACTGCTCCCCAACACCATGCAATAAGTAATTCTCTCCAGGGTTATTGTTATTGGTGAGATGGTTAATCGAGTATTTAACAAGTTGATGAGATTTTATTAATACAATTCCTTTAAAACTTCCGTAATGAGGCCAATTTTGACACGCGAACCAAACCCTCACCCCCAGATTATGCTCCAGGTTTTACGTCTTTTGAAGGAAAAAACTCATATTTTGTAAATTCAATATTACAATTTTATACGACACAGATTATAGACTCATTCCCTTAAAATCTATATATTTGTTTCTTTGTCCTCTATAGACTCAAAAACTATTCTAACGGTTTCACTAAAAATTTCACAGTTTATCCATATCATAGCCAGGAGTGTTTAGACGTTAAAATACTACATTCTAAGGGGTTGAAATTGGTTTGATACCCTTATACAATAAATATAAATTAAATAAATTTCCTACAAGCTATAAAACTAAAATTATGTAATATTATTTTTAAGGTATATAAAAACTATTTGCAATTTGATTACTTAAGTCAAAGGGATGAAATAACTACCCTAAAATTTAAATAGTAATCCAAACACTTTCTATATTTTCAAAAACTTAACCAATTTCACTATAATTTCACAATTTACACTTATTAGTACTAGGATAATATTTATGAGAATATGGTCACTACAAACAAATATATTTAAATGGGGTAGTTACCCCTATACAATAAAAATAAATTGCATTAAATTCCTACAAACTATAAAGCTAACATTACTTAATATTATTCTTAATTGATATAAAAAACATTTTCAATTCGAATACTTAAGTCAAAGGGATAAAATGGAATAGCTACCCTTAAAATTAAACCAAGCAATGACGAAGCATTGCCGTGTTCGCTAGTAAATCTAGTAATATATAAATTTATATGTTGTTAATATACCTTTAAACAATCTTTGTCCAATCTTGATCATAGAGAACACGAATATCTTAACATTTAAAAGTACTTATGGAGGTTCTCATAAATCTGAATAATTATGTTTTTATGTTTGACAAATTGTAAACATACAAATATTTTTTAGGGTTACAAATATCATACCATATCATTACATCATATTGTAAGATGTTTTCAATCTGCCTACATATTCACAACTGACTGAATTTTAAAATTGTTCTCCCATATTAAACTATGTAATAAATCCTGTCGACATTAAGTCTGAGCTAACATTTAAGAAATGTTTACAAAATTGAAAGTCCCTCATGACGTTAATAACACGTAGAACACACATATTACGCTCCACCGACATGTTTTTGTCAAACCTGATAAACGTGCTGAAGATCTGTAAACAATTCTGTAATTTTGAGCGATCTTGAAAACTTTCAACGAAGGGCGATATTGTTTAAAAATGCACCGTTTGAAGCGAACAATTTATCAGACTATGGATGTAACATTATAATCAGCTAAGACGGTGCCGCACCCCTTAATCCATCATCCTAGGAATGGAGGGATGGTTTTAATTTAAACTGTTTTCCGTCTCTCACCTCGCATGAGTTGAAGAGATTGGGGGATGGGGTTGCGAGTAAGGGATGGTAATTAATGGTAGTTAGAAAGGA
>JAGFPH010000098.1:801149-823886 GCA_018207615.1 Philaenus spumarius
GGTTGTTTTTCAAACATTTTAAAAACATTTGTTAGTGCATCTATACAGGCCTAATTGACATGTTTGGTGCAAATTTGTTCGAAATCGATCGAATAGTTTAAATTATAATAATAATAATATAATATGGTTGTGTGTTACATGCATCTAATATTTTCCATGATAAAATTTTCCTACTTTTGCAATTCTGAATAACCATCTCCTTTACTACTCTTGGGAAAGAGTTTATAAAGTTTCAACTGGGAGAAAGTATATGGCAGTTATCTGGTACCGTTTATTTACTTTTTATATGTAGACTTTATAGTTATTCACTAACTTGACAGATTTATTTCATTCGTTGATGTTACTCATTGTATTCACATGTGTTTGATACTTGATCGTTTGAAAGTAGTAATGAAAATAATTAAAATGGTACATACTGGTTAGGTTTGCTGTTTTTCTTATTTAACTTCTGTGATTCTTTCAGACTTGGCAGCTTTTATCTTTTTTTTAAACAGTTATAGATTTTGTTACGACTCGAAATCTGAGTTATAATTTCAATATCGTATATTCCAATTTTACGCAATAAACGAACAAAGAGTCATAAATTTAAATTATTGTTGCACACATACTAATTTTCTTGTTTAAAACAGTATCTTTCCACTATCATCCATCAACTAAGTCTACGGTTGATCAAATCATTTAAATATTATTAAATATTTAGAATCTTAACGTATATAAAAAGGTCTTATCCACCTTACAAGAACAATTACCGAAAGTAGTTTGACAAGCGATTTCGTAACTATCCGAAGGTCGTGCGGGGTGTCGGTTAAATCCGAACCACTTTGTATGATTATAACATTTTAGTGTTAATTTGGTCCGCCACGTTTAGCGATTCGATGCGGTTGAACTGCTGAGTTTGCGGGAAATAAATGAATCCGAGCAGGGAAAAATGGATAATCACATTGGCAAGCCTGTACTCCGTGATTAGATTAACAGGGAATTGATTTTCACTCACTTTAGGTTCTACCGTTGTTTGTTTTGAGGGTTGGAAACAGTTTAAGTCGAACAGGTCTGGCAGAAATATAGTGATTAGCGGGTAATTGTTTGCGATTGTGTGTTTTCAAGTCCTATTCAATCGTACGGTTATTTCGTCTGTATTGGATTTTGTATTTAGGGATAATTGTTTGAGATGACGGAAAGTGTACAGATAACCTAACATGTATATTCTACTTCGTATTCTAATAACTGGCGTAGATTGTATTGGTTAAGTTGCTTTTGTGTAAATTATTATTTCGTAATAAAACATATTTAACTGCCCTCAAGTTTTAAGTTATACTTTCAATCAAGAGGTAAACTCATTTTTAATAGGGTTTGTCTTGTTTAAATCAATTCTATTTAACGAGTCGTATTTAATTTCTTATTTAATAATATGTTGTTATCTACAAATCTTTAGCCAAAATGTTTTTTGAGTGGCTCGCCCTCTCGTCACAAACGACAAAAGGTGTAGGCAGTCCAAATAAACCCGTTCTGGTAGTAAACCAATACAAACTCAACGGCATTGGTAGTTTTTCAATAATTATCATTAATATTATACGTTTCATATGGGATTATAAAAATATATTTTAAAATTCTACAAAAATATATGAATAGTAGCCAGCCTTGCTTGTGGTTCCATAGCGAATCTAAATTTCATATTTTCTCTTTTAAAAGCAGGTTGTTTTTTTGAATCTGCTTACTTTTGACACAGACCGTACTGCACATAAAATTCCAAAATATGATCTGGATGTACAAACATTTGTGTACCCAATTTCATTTCTTTGTTACCTTTTTGCGTCAACAAAAAGCAAGCACTTAAAAGTTTAAGAGATTACAATAAAAATACTATCTTAATCTAATAAACTTTTTTAACTGAATATTAAGGAACGAATTTCGACTGAAACAGCTGATCCTGGCGGTGATCCCTTACTCTCACTATACTATTATAGTGTCATACGAATATACGAAAAGAGGCACCTTATTTTTGTTTTGTTTAAGACCCAAGACATGCTCGTCCTTTTACTAAAATTTCTGTTATATCGTAAATTTTATAAATATTTGTACTATTTTGAATTACATGTTTTGGTACTACTAATTATTAATAAAAATATTACCTCAATAGAGTTCATCCCGTGAATTCTTGTCGTATCTTTTAAGATGACATGTTTCGGATCCGTAAACCCATCTTCAAATCTTAATCACTGCGAATAGATCGTCAACGTTAAAATAAATATTTTATACATATATTTAATAACACTGACACTAACACACGAAACTAAAACAGCCAATTCATTATAATGTCACGTTGAACTCTTCGTAGTGAATAAGATCTGACGATGGAGTTATGGCTCCAAAACATGTATTCTTAAAAGATACGACAAGAAGTCACTAGGTGGACTTTATAGAAATAATATTATTATTAATTATATTATTATTCATCTTAACTTCAGGTATTATTAATCCTACACCTTTGTTAAAAATGCATTTTGAAATTCGTTTGTAGATGAACGACGAGGAATGGCGTGGGAAGCACACGCGTGTTTCTCCTAATTCCAATATATTTAATAAATCTTAATATATTTTCACTTTCGCATGAATACTAAATTAAAATGGTACTCCTGCCTGTATCTAAATTAATTGTAACATTCTAAGATTTTTACTAATACTTTTACTTATATTTTAGTTTCTAACACTTTTATTTTTACGTTTTTTTTTTTGTATTTTGTCTTGTACAGCGATCAATTGCAATGAAACAAATTTATGGTCATATATTTATATTATATTAAATTTCAATTATTAAATTATTTTAATTAATACAACAATATATGCAGGTTCGGTTTATTTACGCAGATAAACTACAGTTTGCGACATCATGACATCCCTCGGGCTAGACATTTCTACCTCACTGTATTTAAAATCAATATTAAAACCTTTCCAACCGTAATGCGTTTACGGCCGTCCTATTTTTGTTACCGTGCAATGTTCAGTTTTGGATTCACCATTTCTGCAGATGTATATTCGCTAGTAATAGGCTGCAGTGAAATTAAATGTTTAGTTATTAAATCCCCTGCAATTTCCTTGTACACTCCCGTGTTTATGTTTTTGTTTGAAGGGACGCAAACAGTTGGGTTTTTCTCAGTTGACGTCGGTGTATCAATTTTAGCCTGATAATAAAAAATAAATAATAAATTCCATTGTTAAGTGTGTGTTTATTTGTCACTCCAAACTTTCGTTTTTATTTACTTTAAACATTTTGTAAAACCTACTAAGTTTCATTAAATTTTATCTGCCCATTTTCTTCTTATGAGGAAACCATTAGTTAAAATTTAAATTTGTTTAAATTTTTAATCTTTAGCTAAAATGAACGTAGAAAGTTCTACAGAGAAATATGTATAAGAGAATATACCGCTTATGCCACTGCCATGCTAAAACAAAATTTCAAAATTATAAATAACCGACACCACTCTACACTCTTCGCAACCCTTAAGGATGTTCAATAAAAAGCCCACACAGCCCTGAAATGAAATATACGACACTTTTGGAATACAAAGAATTCATTCATGAACAGACACTTGAGGTAAACTCAAATTATAAATTGTCAATATTACTTAAAGATATTTGGTTTTAAACAGGACGGAAACGCGACATTGAGCTGAATTACTTGAAAGTGGATGGTAATGAATTTTGTTTTTGAGTTGAATTACTTGAAAGTGGATGGTAATGAATGTTATCTACGACCATTGCAATAAACACCAATAACGCTATTACAAGTAACATCAGAAAGAGGTACATTACAAACCAAAAGCCAACCCGATTAGGTAATGATATCTTTACCTAACAGGAGTCACTTTACATAATAGGCTCTAGACCAATGAGAGCTCGTCATTTGACGGAAGTAGAGTTGTAATAAAAATAACGCTATTCGTACATCAGCTGATTGTACCCATACGTTCCGGATGTTAGTGTGTTATTGTAACTAACCTCAAACGTGAGTTGACGCATTCCGCAAACATGAGTGATAGTGATGAATTTTGTTTAACTCCAGAGGAAATTAATACAAAAGCAAATTCGGCTCTGAACAATTTGTTGCCAGAAAAATCTAAATTTCGTTATGAAAAGGTTTATAACCAGTTTATGGAGTGGAAAACTAGAAATGGTGTTAGTTCGTTTTCCGAGAATGTTTTCATTGCGTATTTTGAGGAATTGGCCCAAGATAAGAAACCTAGTTCGCTTTGGTCTATTTATTCAATGATAAATAATTTATTTATTTATTACACACTTCTTATTTTTTTACACCCTGTATATTTTTGGTCGTAGATAAAGTAGTGAACGCAACGATTGTATTCAGCCTTTAAGCCACTCGTGAGATATTTAGAACACTCGCTTCGCTCGTGTTCCAACTTACATCTCACTCGTGGCTTAAAGGCCTTCATAATACAATCGTTGCGTAAACTACTATTGTTTTCTACGGATTATACACTTATTTTATTGCAATTTATATTTTATGTGCTATCACATTTATTTCAATATAAAACTACTAGTTGGTGGAAATCTGACAAACATAAATACTTTAGTAATTACACATCATTGAATTTAGTAATTATGTTGTATAGTTGTTAAAGTAATCAAATTACAACATTTAAACTTCAAGTATAAACTTTTCAGAAAATATTATTTATTCTTAAGACCTCCTTTAAAGCGTCTATGGAAGAAGAGTTATTGGTGCGAATTCAGTAAGTAAACATACAGTGATTACTTCTTCCATTATTTATAAAATTCGTTTCGGAAACATTTAAAAAAAGTTTTTTGGCGAATAAATAGTTTATGACAATATTCAATATAATATGCCTTTATCTTTTAAAAAAATGCATAATGTTATAACACCAAATAGAAAGTTCGTGAAAACTTGAGTCCATACATATTAATTTCAGTGCTAATTATTCTTTACAATACAATTAAAGTTGTCTGGAAAGTTTTACCTCATAATTTATAATTAAAATAGAACTAATTTGAATTCCGGATTTAGTTTTGATTTTATCTTCGTGGAATTTGACTATTTTTGGAATTAATTTATTTAAATATTTAAGGGAGGTGAGATGATGTCTACGTAAGGTCTGGATAGAGTGGGAGGGGAGGGGGGTCTTATACATATTCAAAATGTCGGTTTGAGCGTTTCCTACATTACCAGTAATTTCGAATTGCAAATTCGTGTCTTTGTCGCATTCCGACTGGCATAACGTCTCGATACAACTTTATGCGTGTTGTTCGTTTTCTTTCAAATAAAACATAAAGTTTACAACTTACGTGAAACCTTCTATACACATAATTATGTTATGTTTTTTTTTTTAATAAAGGTGTAGCATTAATAATAACCAGAAAGCTAATATGGTAAATAATGTTAAATGTCCAACAGCAGTTATAATAAAAGTTAAAAGAACCAGAAAGGCCCAGGTCTACACCTTAATAAAAACCTAACCTAAAAGTTAGAAATAAAAATAATTTCTTCGAAGTTTGAAACCAGCTGTTAGTGGAAATATTAAAGCAAACAGCTGTATCAACAATAAACATATTTACTTATTATTAAGTATAACGCTCCCACTGCCGTAAAATATTTAGTATATTTTAGTTTGTTTTTATGTTCAATAAATGCCGCTAATTTTCAAATAAAATATATAAAAACATACTTGTATTTGAGTGTTGTAATGTGTTCAAATTTTGAAGAATCACACACAAGGACTTGTAAGTAATCGGTGAAGAACTTTCGGAGCTAAGATTTTGAACAAAGGAACATATACATTTTTATTTGTAAAGATATTCGTTTTGGTACAAATATTTCATCCTTGTTATCCTTTACTGCAATTCCAAAGACAATAAAATTTCACCCACTCACCCTTCCCTTTTAGAAATGGACTGACAAATTGCTGCAGATCGAAGTAGTTAACATCCTAGTACAATTAATTAATCAAATTAAAAGAGATGTCAAATTTTTATTAGAAATCATAATATCGAAACTATTCAACTGGTTGATATTTAATGTTGTGAATCAAGCGGGATTACGACTTTGTTTCAAGTCTGCCGAAATTAAGTAAAACTCAAGTTTCGGCTATAAGATCCATAATAAAAATTATTATTTTTATCGGAAAATTAATTAATGTGTTCTGTCTGGGTTTCAGAGTGTATATTTTAACTGAACTTTAACAAAGTATTTACTTTCTTCAAGAAGTCGTTCGACTACTGTTGCAGAAACCCTTCACCGACACGTTGTTTTAAAAACACAACAGACGTTTAAAACGATGCTTAGGCCGATCCTACAATTCGATTTTAAATTATGTATTTCTCCATAATCGTTCCCTAGGGACGGATTCGGGCTCTGAAACAAAAGGGGAAACCGCTGGTTTATTCCAAACAGAAGCCAGATATTGGATTTTTAGAAGGGAAATACAAAATATACCGACTGTCAATGTGTATCATGTGTGGGACTTTGTGGAATCTACTTTAATTGTGTTCAAAGTTAGAACATTATAATTTGATGTTGATCATAGTGATTTCATTTAAGATAATCTTGTCTATACGAATATTATAAGAAGGTAAAGTTGTTTGTTAGTTTGTTTGTTTGTATGTAGGGGGTTATTTCTAGAACTACAGAACCGATTGAAAAAATAGTTTTATTAATAAAAAGCTACACTATCCCTGAGTATCAACATAGGCTAAAATTCATTTTGATAATAAAAACATCTTTTACTTCAATATTTGTAAATTTAGATGGAAAAAATTCTTAGGTTAGGCCTAAACTGTTGAAACAACCAATATTTCTTTAATATATTTGCATTCATCATTACCATAGCGACCTAATGAATAAAATAACAGATAAAACCGCTGTTTGCTCTAATATTTCCATTAACAGCTGATTTCAAACTTTGAAGCAATTATTTGTATTTCTAACTTTTAGGTTAGTTTTTTTTAAGTGCAGATCTAAGCCTTGCAGGTTTTTTTAACCTTTATTATAACTGCTGTTATAAAATATACGAAATAATTTGATTTAAACATTTAACATTATTTACCATTTTAGTTTTCAGGTTATTATTAATGCTACACCTTTTATTATAAATAAAACAGAACGTACGTTTTAGAAGGTTCCATAGGGGGTTGGCTTGCGGAGCACGCAGGGGTTTCGCCTGTTTTAAATAAATATTTACCTCCACTTGTGAAATGTTTGACTTCATAGAATATAACTTGAACAAAAAATCCTCACAAATTACCCTAATGCTTTTCAACGAGAATATCGATGCACGAGCTGCAATAACTGAGTTATAGTTGGATCGCATCTGTAAAGATGGCGACTTTGTCGTTGAAACGGGTTTAGGAATATAACCTTATTGTTTGTGTTCAAGTGTTTTTTCTATCAACTATTTCTTTCCTTTTGTAACAGCGTAATTGAATATTAATCACTATGTGATTTAATGACACATTTAGGTTTATAAAACGATTCATAAAAATTATGTATAAAATGATGTATAAAACGATGTTTAATGATTCATTTATAAAACGGTCACACCATCACATATCATACGACTATACAAAGCGTAAACTGTTATTTTCTGTAAACGTATCCCACTTAAACACAGTTCCCTATTTATGAACCCGGTTTCTTTTTTTATTCAAATGTAAAACTTATTGAAAATTAGATTTCACGATGTAAATGATAAAATTATGTTTTACCTACTCTAGTTGTATGAGGTTATTGTTGAAACAAATTGTTAAAATAGTTTATACATTTCTGTATAAGAAAATTACTTTAAAAAAAATGGTTTTAAATTTTCAAAATTGCGATAATTAAAGAGGATTACTTTTCAAGTGAGGAGACACTAAATTTTCGAATCTTCGCTTTGCATGTATTTATCCCAAGTCGTACCTTATCTTAATCCTTACAAGATACTTCGCTAGACACTTTGATGTACAGTACGTATGTAGAGAATGCATCTAGGTCAATTCACTTTACCATACTACACGTAACTTACTTTATTTAACTACATAATATATCTCGCACATACACTCAATAGAGGCGTTGAAAAAACCAATGAACTGTTTCTTTTAAATCAAGATATATATATATTTACAAACGTAATATCTCCTTTCACATATGGGTTAGTGCAAATTATCTTTTGGGCATAGTGCATGCACTGCTGACGATCTCATACGGTAGTGGTTGTAACGTTCCCACGCATTTACTAGGTAGGCTATGTAACCATTTATGTGCACATCAGGTGTTGCTATGTACAAGTAATGCACATCTGTTCTAGCTTATTGAACATGCTGTACCTACTGTAAATCTAAACGTGTAAATATTTAATCTGTTCTTTATGAATAAACCTTTGTACATATTTGCAATATATGTTTGAAATAAAATTAATTACAGAAACAAATTAATTATGCAAAATTGTTCCATTGAGTGTGTATTATTCAACCACGTGGAATTTTTTGGGTTCTGATTTCAGTTTAAAGGTAACTGTTTTCAGAAATATTTTTGCATTTTTAAATAGTTAATCTGTTATTTTAATTTATGAAAAACGTTTTACTAATACAGTATATAAGGACAATTTTGTTAATACAAGTTCTTACTTTTTTATATACCTGATTTGATATGTTAAAATATAGTCTTAGCTCTTAAAATAACACTTAACTTTACTTTTTAATATTTTTAAACTAAACATAGAGCAAAATAACAAGTTAATACCTTGCCCAATCAAATGTGTTGCTTATTATTTTATTAAAAGCAATTTCAGTATTATTTTCAAAATTAATGTACATGACATGTCGTATGGGCTTTTGTGTACAAAAATTATACACATTTTAAGAATTAATTTTCCTATTAATAATAATTGCATTCATTTAGTCAAGAATACATTTCTTTCTCAAAAAAATTAAAACAAATTTTCAAATAAAATTACCTCATACCTGTATGTTTGTATGATAACTGCACAATTTGAATTTACTATGTGCAAACAACTAATGCAAGATAAACAAAAAATAGTAAATATCGTGCTAAAAAATAAATATCATTTGTGGTAAAAGATGTCCTCAAAGACGACACAAAACTAAAAGTCACTTTAGACTCTTAACGGTTATTTAATGACACTATTTTAACAATAACGACGAACTGCTGATTGAACTCTTTATTTAAATAAATATACACTAGCTGGCCAGTGCGAAGCATTCGCATTCTAACTTACTTAAATCTCACTTAATTAAAGTAATAGGTGAATCCACAATGCTGTTTATAACCATGCTTACAATTAATTAAAAATAGCAATGTAGTGGCGTTACGGCAGCTCTCCAGCTGGGTATTGTTATCATCAGTGTTGCCAACGCCAGGAAAATATCTCTACAACTTACTTGATCTTACATCACTGTTACTTTCGGATTCTTTATTACTTTTTTTTTGTATTTTTTCTTATAATTGTATTTTGTATAATTTTCCGGTGTAGCGGTTAGGAATGCTTTAAAATGATGCCTCATTCATGTAATTTGATGATGTATAAAGGAATTTATGGCGTACCGACAAAACAATGGCCTTGAGAAATAATATATGTGATTATTTCCTAATTCTAATTCGGTTTTGTTCAAACAATTCAAACGATCTTCTAGTAACGCCGTACGTATGTTTTTTATGCAATACGCATAACTCCTTTGTGTAAGTTTACCCCTACAAGAGAATAAATGGCTAGCCAAATTAAATGGCTTCTCGGAAGGTACTAAACTATAACTCAATACTCAACTTTGTTGCTTTTTGCATTTCTTGTGCTTCGAAGAAAATCTAAGCGATACGAGTCTGTCTCGTGCTTAAAACAATGATCATGTGTCAAGGGAGGGGAGGTATATATATAGGGTTTCTGTCGTATTCTGGAAAACGTAATGAATATATGTACAGCGGAAGAACATCGTAATAAATAGTTCAACAGATAAATCCTGTTTTTTCGTATCGTGGTACAGAAGAAAAACGTTGAATAAACCTCCGATCCGGTAAATAGTTTTGTGAATGAAATTTATCTGTAGATTGAAACAAAATGTAAATACAATTGTACAAGTTAAAAAAAAATAAGAGTAAATTTTACCATCAGTATTAATTTAAAAAATCAAAGCAGACCGTGTATTCCAATTAGTTTGTTAGTAAACTATACAACACACATTTTAAACTTAAAAAGCAAGGAAGACATTATAACCTAAATAAAACAGTTTAAATATTTTAACCATCACAAAAAAATACACAATATTTTATGTACAAAACTAAAAACAGTTGGAGAAAATATTGAGTTTATATAAAATTAAATTTATAAATATAGTGCCTAGACTGCGCTAAATTAATATTCTGTTTTATTATTATTATTATTTATTTAAGTTATAACTGACCAATTAGAATCTAATCGTTTTAGGTGAAAGATCATTGAAGATGACGACTGAGTTGTTAAAACGCATTTGATCGTTAAGTAATAATAATGACAAACATTTTAAGGTAAGACCATTGGGTCTTTTGCAATTAATTCTGATTAACAAATACATAAACAATAAATGTACAAACAAAAACACAACAAGCAAAACTTATAAAATAATAATAATCACAAAAAAATATGATTTATAAAATCTGTAAAATTTTATATCCCATAGATTTTTCTATGAAAATTTTATGAAAAAGACCTGTGTAGCCTACACTCTCAAGCACATACATTCAGAATATCATCAAACTTTCGTAAAACCAACAATGCAAAGCCTTTTTTGTTCCATAATTTCTTGCAAGGAATTCCGAATTTCGTCACAAGAAACTATTTATTAAATATCTGACGTTTATGCCTTTGTATAAGTAATCAAGCTACACGGCGTGTGAGTATAAAACTAAATATAATTTCGTGGAAAAAAACTAAGTTTTAGAACTGAACGGAAATTCGTGTATAATTCTTTCCTTCGTGATCATCACGTTTAAATGCATTTGTGTTATTATATTTATTCGTAATTCTCACTCGTCAAGCTCAAAGTTTATTAATAATTATTAGTTGCTAATTGTATATAATAACATATTGGCTACAACCCATAAGTTGCCAAATAATCGTTATTTTTATTTATCCCGGAAAAAACTCGTAACAAGTTTTCAAGTATCTGCACAATTTATAATAGTCGTTACGAAAAGCTTTCTGGAGTTGGAAACTCTACTCGTAGATCATACAACCACCTCGAGCTCGCTTAACTGTTCTTTGTATTTTATTATTTGGCAATGCTTCGAAATTGCAAGGTAAAGTGGTGTAATTCTGAGATCAGTAGCTAAGAGTCACAAAAACTAGTTTGTATCAGCTTTAGAGCTGGGAGAATTTGACGCAGGGTCGGTGATATTATCATAAATAAAGTGTAAAATGCAATTCATGTGCATACTACAAATAAGATTTCGTTCAGTGCTTACAACTTAATAAGTAAAACTTTGTAAGAAACTTGCAGAGTAAATTAAAAGTTACGTGAGAATTTTACTTCACTGCAAGTTTAATAAACATGTGTTCCGCCTTAATTTTAAAAGTTCATTTCGGTTTTATGAATATTTGGTGTAGTACAGCGGAACCCTTATAGTTTCACCTTGTTTATCAGTCGGTGTTTTTCAGCCTCTTGCAGAAAATTAGGCGATACAAAAAGTTGTCTGCGCTTTCAAAATGTGGAAAGTTGAAACGAAAAATGTTCGAATACCATTTCGGTAAGCTATTGTTGAAAACATCTTTCCACTCAAAATGATATTACAAAAACAAAAACAATTCATGTCGTCCAGAAATTACTCTGCAATCACTAATAACAAACCAAATGGTTGTTTTATTTTTACCGTTGATCTAAATATAATCGAATTATCGGCGCCTAACACATAATTTCAGAATAATTGTCTGCAATAGGCTGAAAGCTAAATATTTTTGTAGTCTAACAATCTATAATAACAGTAACAAAATTAGTGCGTCCAATCTAAGTTACATAAACTTAAACTTAGTAAATAAATACAATAATGTAAAAAGTACATAGAGATCTCTCCTGCTCGCTTCGCTCGCCAACCTGCGCGGGGATTAAATCCAAACAGATTGTTGTTTACTCCGATATTTTCACTAAATGACGATTGATTAGGACAGAGGCTCTTGGATCGGAGTAGGGTGGTGGGGGTAGCTTTGAACTTTATACTGACGCACGCGCAGTAAAGCCAGAGATGTTGTGTGAATGACAGGAATTTATAAAATTAATAAAGAAACAAATAAAACGCAGTTGAAAAAAGTAGTTTTTTGATGGGAACAGAAACCATTTTGTTTGTTATTAAAAAGGAAAAGCTCTCTTGTAAATAAAAAATGTCTCAAAAAATTTATTGTTTTCGAAAATTCTATGTTAAACTGCAGCCATTTTGAAAATGTACGAAATTAATGCTTCGTTTATGGTTTACGAGTTAACGGTTCATACAAAATGCATTTATCAATCTGAAGTAAATAATATATCAATTTCCGAAAATATGACATGTTTGGTAAAATAAAATTGCGGCCCGACGAAAAACCGTACAAGATATGTTATATGGAATTTTTTGAATATTCTGTCCTACCTGATGTTTGGTCGTGTAATGTCTGAACACCCTGGATATATTAGAACATATTTTTATAGCTACTTTAAAACACACTCTAAATTAAATTCTCATTTCGAAGGATAATACCAAACTACGTGAACCCTCTCCATATTATAGATGTTTCAATTCTTAAGGGTCTTCTATACCTTGTGTAAAACAGCAAAAATATGCACTTGTACTACCGTGTTTCGGACGCCGTTTTTCAACCTAAAAAGTTGTGAAACATCTTAAATTGTTCTTAAAGGCTTTGTGCTTTTGTCTTATATCTCATAATTGAAAGAAATCGTCGGCAACTCCTTTTAATCAACAGTTTAAATGAGTAAAAATCGATTATTTTTAACGCATTTTTTGGGAGTTTTAAGCAATAATTTCCATATTTTAAGCTAACACGTAAAAAATGTAAAGCCTTCTTTATAACTTAAAGTAGTTTCCCAGATTATTAATTTATAAATAGAATCCGAAACACGGTATTACGAATGCATGTTTCAACGATTTTGCGGCTTGAATCAGTCTTTTTGCATTGAAATCATACTGTACACTCGGAAGTTTTCTTCAAGGTAAGAAGAGCCTTAATATACACATTAAGATATATCGTTTTTCTATTTTGCGTGGAAACGCAGATTTAAAATCAAATTGAGTTATTATAAGTGCATAGAGTTACTATAATGTGGTGAACCGAGTTTACATTAGAACCCTCCATCACAGTCCGGCTACGGTACTCCCCTAAATCAATTTATATAAAGTACAAGTTTTAATCAAATATTACTATTGTGAATTACGTACGTAAGTAGTAAGAGCATTTTTATGTTTAAAACCAGGGGAGGCCAATGCGTGCTCCGCACGCCAACCCCGTTGGACCCTTCTATAAATAATAATAATCTCAAAGCTGAGATGATAAATAATGTTAAGTGTTCAAATCAAATTATTTCGTACATTTTGTACCATCAGTTATAGTAAAGGTTAAAAGAAAAGGCTCAGGACTACATTTAAACAAAACTCTACCTGAAAGTTAGAAATAGAAATAATTATTTCAAATTTCGAAATGAGCTGTTAATGGAAATATTTTAGCAAACAGCTGATTGCTATACTAACACTAAACATATTTAATTCTTATTTATTATGGCGATTCCTTTTCCATACAATATTTAGTACAGTTTGTGTTGTTTTTACGTCCAACAGATAGCAATCTTTACAAAAACCTAACCTAAAAGTTAGAAATACAAACAATTGTTTCTAAAAAGTTTCAAATCAGGTGTTAATGGAAATATTATACCAAACAGCTGATTACTGTTATTATTATAGTGAATGAAGGTTTTTAATGGCGCTCGCATTTTTGTTAAATATTTAGTATATTTTTTGTTGTTTTTATGTTCATTAGATGATTTTTTTTAAGTATATAAAAACATGCTTCTGTTCGAATGTTATGTTGTGTACAAATTGCAAAGTAATCGGTGAAGAACTTTCGTAGATTTGAGACTTTGAACAAACGAACATTTAAATTAACAAGTTTTTTAAAGTCAGTTCGAGCTATTTTAACAATTATGTATACAATGACAGCTGTCTTAGAACGAATTTAATCAAACCATGCTCGCAGAGAAAAGTTTGCTAAAATAGTCCATAAGAATTATGCAAAATACAATATTTTAATACATAAATCAAGTGATCATAGTATATATAATTCATGTGTTTGAAATGTGTTTAATAATGTTTTAACTGTGTTTGAATGTCATTGTTCTTCAAAGAATTATTTTTGTTTTTCAGGTAAGACTAGTTTACAAGATTTGAGTTCGTTCACGTAAGTAAAATTAAACACCTTGCATTATTCTTTGAACTCTGGATGGAATCCATTGGCACAGTGATCTATATTTTATTGAAACTTGATCTTACAGCTTGGAAACTTTGTTGCAAGGTCAATGTTGAATATTAATTTTGTAATAATATTCATGGAAAAGGACGCGGGTATGTAGGACAGTCACGTAATTAACATATTTATCGCTAACAATGTCTCTATTTGTCTTAAATATTAGTACTATACATATTATTAGCGAATTTCTATAGGACAAATTAGGTATTGCAGAGATCCTTATAGTATGACCTAAGGCCGGGAGTAGTAAATGAACACTGATCGTGATCCCCGAACACGTTTTTTGGTGTCATTAACAATATACGTTCGCACTCTACCGGCCGCATTTTAAGTCCGATTTGGTCCAAATTTGGTATATACGTTGGTTGTCTACGTCGCTCGGACGAGTTCGTTAGCCAAAAAATCCAACAACCGGTAGTAACAACTTTTTGAGATTTTTCGTAAAATAATGAAACTTTTTTAGAGTTTTATCTAACAAAATACATACAGGATATTATTCTGCACGTTTTGTTTTTTTACATGACCTTATAGCTCTCTTGGTTCCCCAAAAATCAATCAAAACGTAAAATACCATAAAAGTACCGGGTAGGCCTACACGTGGGTTATTTTACCTCGGCATCTTCTGATCCGATGCCGACGGCCGAGTTTGTACTCTGTGAGCGAAGCGAAGCAATCCATAATCCGAGGCCGCAAGGATAGGTGTTCAAACTCTGCGAGTTTTTAAACAAGGGTAACAAGCTTGAAGTTAGAGGCTTAGGTAGAAACCAATTCTACTAATATATTTCATACGCACAGACAGATATTCAGCTCTTTCATGAGTAGATCAATTTCTCAAATACTTGGTTGAAACAATAAAACATGTAGGACTAAACTTAATTTTGAAAATTCGCTCAACTCACGTCAGCCGTTCAGCTGCGTGCTCGAATTATTTAATATTTGATTAACTAGTTATTTTTAACATAACGCTTTATAAGTTCCATCTTTATGTAGTCAACACTTTTACAGTCCACACACTAATCAAAACAAAAACGCACAAAGGCATAAACCTATTTGTAAATTTACGTATTTTTGTACTTGTCAATTAATTAAAAACGTATTGCAAATTAGCTGTACGAATGCGGCCAACAATTGGACCAAACAATAGTGGTTGTGTAGTCTAGTACAATGTCAAAAACAATAGTTATGTGTAGTGTGTATTCGTAGCTCAGTAAAACAATTACACAATATTAAGTAAAGATAATTTTACATGGGTTGCTCTAGAACACTAGCCAATTTTGCCCAGTATTTTATGTCTGGTTATGACAGCTGTACATATTACTTTATGAACCTATGCTATCATATTTATTTTGTACATATTTCGTATTTCTGGGACGAGTTATGCAACAGTAAAAGAGAGAAATACAATAGCATAATAATAAAACATATATATAACATTACCTTATTCTTATGATTGTATATTATACATCGAGCTCAGAAATACCGTTTAAATATTATTTTATATCAAATAAGCCTACAATAAATTATGAAATAAGTATTGTGTTATTTTCTTTAAATAAATATATTAAAAAAATTAAACTTGTTCCTTAAATTTTCTGCCAAATTTGTATATGTTCCTGCCCCAACAACCACGCAATTAAGAATTATTAATTACACTTTTAATTTTTTGTAAATATATAGCGTTATTTAATTAAATTTTTTTTTTGAGCTAGTGAATAAAAAGAAGCTAAATAAATTTTTCCTGTTCTGCAACTGTGTTCGACTCTGATGTAAACTCGAATGTTTAGTTGAATTAAAACAGGTTCCTATTGTAAAGTATCCTTAAAACTTTAATCAGAAACATATAAATCTTATTTAGAGGAATAATTTGAGGATTTCTTAATAAATAAAAAGGAAATTATCTTGTAATTAAGTGGACAACGTATTTTATTAACTACACTTTCGAGTGAGGTTTTCTTGTCTATAATACCGTATTGTAAGTGTAGTGTGGATCCTGTAAGTTATAACACATTTTGAAAATTAACGTCTATTTATTCTTAGTATTATTATTAACGTAGTGAAGCTGCAGGCTTGTACTAGTGGTTTCTACAACTCTTCCCACCGATCTGAACACACTGTGTTGCGAGGGTGCGTGCGTGCATGCGTTCGTCCTTTTTACCTTCTTCGGGCCAAGTCGAGTTTTCAATTAGACCCCGTGTCGACTGTTCTCGTCGTGACTATTCGAAATTTATCTTTCCTAATCCACCCCCAATCACTAGCCTACCCTCCTGCTTTCCCTTCCTTTACTTGTACGCAACCAAAGTTTATATCATCCTGCATTTCCCCTTCGAGACCATTCTTCCGGCTATTTGTAACCAAACGTATTCCAACTTTTGTCCAACACTGGCGCTGGAAACATGTTCATTTATGTTTGATTCTGACTTTGTACATTTTTCATTCTTCCGGTTCCTTACCTAAAAAGCAAACCCTTGTAGGATCGTTTGTTTGTGTGTCTGCTGCACAAACTTTTGAGAAACGAATGTAGGTATCATGCTAAAGCACCACAACTCCCATATGTTCCATTAATATAAATTAAAAAAGTATTTTTCTGTTCATTTTCAAATACAAACTTTGGTACCTACCTTAAAAATAAACATTTTATCTTGTCGAATTTAATGTATCGATTTAAAGTGCTTCATTTAAGAATATACAAGCGTTTTCAATTTTTGTGAAATTCGTTGTTCTTTTTTTTTCTTAAATGTTGCTAAAGGTTCCTCTTTTTATTTTTGAAAGTACTTTAAGTAGAATTATGAAAAAGACGGTTTTCTTAAAATACTCATATACTTTGTGTTTCGAAAAATTCATCTCCTTTCCCTATGGTAATTGTTATTAGTTAATAGTTATTCGGTATATTGAATACATGAAGTAAGCATCCATTATTGTTTTTAATATTATTATTAAAACTACCGGCAATAGGAGCCTTTGACGTGCTACTACCTACTATCCATTAATATTGATCGAGACTTTAATGATTTTCATGGCAGCGAATTTCGATGTTAGTTAAATTTGTCCTTCTACATTCTATGATCTCTTTGTAGAACAATAATAATTAGAATACTCCACTATCACAATATTTCCTACAATAATTGTAAAATTATTCACATCTCTATGTATATTACAACGATCATGACATTTACGCTATCATGAGTTTGCAACAAAATCAATGAGTTACAGATCGATGATCTCTTGCCAGTTAACGGAAATAGAAACATTTGGTTGGTAATTACTACTCGCTAATTTCTGAAATACTTAAACCTTTGTTGTTCAGATGACCTACTGTTTATTTTTGCTAGAAAATATGTTAAGGCATGGCAGGAGTGAAAAAATAATTCTTAGTTGATCGCAACTCTCCAAGTGGCAGAGCTGTACACTACTAGCATTGAGTTTAATTCTTCCGCTATCAAATGTAGGGCAGCTTTATAAAGGCGGAAAACAGAGGGTTACAGACGTAACCCTGTCTGTAAACGTACTGGAATCTGAATGCGTGACAATTTATGCGGTGTATGTTATTAACACAGCTTTCTCTCACACATTGGACATTAACGGATATATTACTTTTCTAGTATTCCTCCGCGAACAACCAGTTGATGTGATAACCACCAGAGTGCAGGCTAAACACTCGAGTAAACACAAATTCGGCTCCACATGCTTCCACAATAAAGTGGATTTTTTAGTCATAAATTATCCAAAGTTATTAAAATTACATTTATTTGAAAGGTAATTAAATTTCCAATGCGGTTACTTTTTTACACGTTTTATATTTGCATTATTGAGTAAGAAAAAAAAGCAAACTTTGATTTTGAGTTGAACCAAAGAACAAATTTAGTTTAAAACAAATTTTAAAAACTAAAATATATCCACATTCGGTTTGTCCTAACCTTTAAAATAACACATTCAGAATAATTTTCTGATTATTATTATTCCAGTAATCTTATTACCAGTTTAACTCAACTCTTATGAGAGTTGAAATTCAAGATAGTGGCTGGGTTTGCCGAGCATTAAGTCTCTATTAACTGGTCAGAATACATGCATAATATTAAGAATAAATTAATATAATCCATAAGGAAAAACTGTTGCGAGAAGAGTGGTTGCGTAAACTTATAATTTGCCTTAAAGCGGTAGAGTGTTTCGCAAATATGTATAAAATCTGGAGCCGTGTTACCGGGGAAATTAAACGGAGCGATGAGCTGTTACTTTAATGGTATTCGCAAATTACATCGTTAACTTGTAATTTCTTAAGGCATGGAAGACGCGCAATAATTCATTCGGAAGAAGGTGTAATTTGATACACGCATCCCCTCTCCCTGCTCCGCGTAAAGTCATCGTTACCCTCTGAATATATATTTCGTGTGAAACGGTTACATAATCTCTAAAACCCGCTGTAAAGGTTTTAAGCGTGCGAATGATATATATTTATTGTTTTATATTACCCGACCCCTCCGGTCCACACCCTTTTCGTGTTTGTACACGAGTCGACGCATCGGCGGAACCCCGTACACGACTGAATATGATTTAAAACAACAAAACCGGACAGCGGGAAACAAAACAAATTTTTGTTGCTTGTTTTAATTTTGTTTTTTTAAAGTGCTTTTTATGTTGCGAGAGGGACAATGCGGACCCGGGTCGGAATGAAATGAACAAAACACTCTTAAACAATGAAATCATCTGCTGATTTTGTATTGAAAAACTGTTGATTTTACTGTTGCGATAGGGTTAACATATGAAGGCCGACATCAAATGAAGTTTTTAGCTGCTGAGTGCGGGTTTTATAATGGGTTCGATTGATTAGTTTTGTTTCTTTATTTTGTTTGCCCGTTCTATTAACAACACCAGTTTAATTGGGGTACATTTGAAGGGAGTGTGCGCTAATTATAACAAATTAATAATGTTTTGCTTTTTTGTCCAATTAAAATTTGTATAGTATTAAAGTTTTTATAAATTGATTTTCATTTATTTTCAGTTTTTGTTTAATACCAAAAATGTTTTTCGTAACCCCCAACAATTTTTCCTAATTTGCGTCGATTTATTTAAAAATGTAAGCTTTCTAACTTTGTAAAATTTATTATTTTAAAATTGAGTACGATAGGATCATCTCCTAACCATGTTTTTTTTAAATATGTTTGTCGATGCATTTCAGACTTCGTTCATTCTCGAGGATTACCTTCATAAATGCACAATAATCACTTAAAATAAAAATGTGTAATTTTATAAATATTTTTCCCACAACTTAAATTAAGTCGAACATTTTAATCTAAGGAGCAACGCTAAATCTATATAATAAAAATGAATTGCTCTTCCTTTGTAAGCGCATCACTTGAGTACGGCTGGACCAATTTGGCTATTTTTCGTTTTAAAATGTTCGTAATAGTCCGTATTAGGTTTTAATATAAAGACAAATTTGAAAAGTTTCCCGGAAAATGTTCAAATTCGGGAAAAATTTAACATCGTTTTTTCTACAAACTCAAGATTATAACTCACGAAAACAGCTTTTCTAATAAAATGCGTAGTAACAGACCTTTGTTTGGATTCATAACCATAGCAACTTAACTTAACATTTATAATAAATGTATTATTATTCAAAACGAACAGCTTTTTTAGGTTAGATTTACCAACTTAAAGCAAACAAAAACAAAAATCAACTAAAAACGCTTACTATATTTTAATTCAATTACAACATTGGTTGTTACATAATATATATAAAACAGCTGAGTTGGATCAAAAACTGGACATAATTTTAGGTTAGGTCTACAATGGAACGAAACACGTTTACTTATTTGCAACCAATTGGGCTAATTTAGAATCAGGGTTTTTACAATTAATTCTTCACAACTGTCAGTTTTTTTAGATTAAGTAAAACCAAACAAAAGGTTTACTGTATTATCCATAAAGGTTTACAAACTATAAATCTAAATTTGTATAGTATATTCTTAAAAACCATTTTGCAATTCGATTACTTAAGTCAATGTAATGAAATGGAATAACTACCCTTTAAATTAAATCAAGCAATAGAGAAGCATTGCTGGTTCCACTAGTTGTTAATATTTTAATAGACATATCATTTATTAACAAGTAGTTTAAAGTATGTTTTTATTGTTGTTATAGTCCTACGATTTATACATTAGTAGACTACCTACAATTTGTAAAATTATTTATTATAAACTGTTGGTTGTGGACAAAGTATGTGTATTTTAACCATACGATATTTTTGTCATGATTTTCCAAACGGTTTGCTGTCGTCAATTCGAATACGTTTAACTCACTATCTAGTATTTCGCTTTACTGGTTTATAACCTCGACGTAACATATGATTGCTTGTAATACACGTTTAAAAAGAAGTGATTTGCATTTATAAGTGCTCGATTAGAAGATTAATTTTAAAATAACGATAATTAATAGTATTTAATATTAAGTAATTCTACTTTTTGTGTGTAAAATATTCTGCCTTAGTTTAAAGTGTTTGATTTAGAATTTGCGTAATAAAACTTGAATGGCTTGTACTTTGGATTAGGCTCAATAGAGACATTACGTAACCTGATCTACTTAATGCTATCCAGACACTAACTCGGTATAATGATTGTGTAGCTTGTATTTGCATAATCAGATAATTTGCATATTGGAAATGTGAGACGATATGTATTGCAAAGGTATTGTACTCACCGGAGACTTCAACAAAAGAACGTATATCTTATATTATAAAGGAATCTTTGTACGTCTGGAAATATCTCGTACAGTAATGCCTCTTTACCGATAATTGCGACGCTGTTATTGATATCTTACGAGTGAGGTAGTTCTTGAGTTCAAAATAGTAATCGACAATTAAAGTTGAGAAAATATAACTTAGCTAAAATTAAAATAGATTGATTGCATATTATTTTTATTACGGAGTTCTGACCTAAATTTCAGTAGGAAAATGGAAAAATATTTTAAATGTAAAAATAGGTCATGAGGCAAATCATTGTAAAGCTTATTAAAAGACAAAGTAAATAGGTCAAACTAGAGCTTTCTCCGTCTCAAATTAATGGACTGTAAATATTGTGAAATGGGTTTTTTCCGCAATATTTTGAAAGTGTGAACTTCCAAAAAAAATTTGCCGCCGATGAATTCGCTTTTACCGATTTTTCCATCACGCTCTACTATATATATAGTACGTATGTATATATATAGCAGAGTATATAGTTAACTTGGTAATACCTCTGAAATGGACAGTGTGCTTCCTCATTTCGTAAGTTGTTTTAAAATAGTTTACTTGATAATACCTCTGAAATGGACATTGTGCTTACTCATTTTGTAACTTGCGTTAAATAGTTGTCTTGGTAATACCTCTGAAATGGACATTGTGCTGTGCTTCCTAATTTTGTAACTTGTGTTAAAATAGTTTACTTGGTACTGTTAAAATATTCAAATTTCAGATTAAACCAATATGACCAACGATTTAAATTCATTACAGTTTTTACTTCTATCGGCAGTCCAGCGACTACTTTCTTTTTTTATTATGACATTAAAGCAGATTATTAATTAGTTAATAATATAAATAATTATTTTATATACGTTTGAGGTAATACATTTTACTAATAATACGTAAGTACATTAAAACGTAATACTTGGCTTTTGTTGTTTAAAAAAAATTCCTTTTTTACAAAACACTATTCTTTTTTGGTAAGGTTTCCAGATTATATTTACAATTTTTTGAATATTTGAATAGAGTTGTAAAAACAAAATATCCTTCTTAACAAAAATGTGTTACCTCCTATCTTAACAACCTAGATATTCCTACTTTTAACAAATAAATAATCTCCTTTAATGTTATCATAAAAATTAAAATTTTCACAATTTTATTTACGTATAATTTAAAACCTATCGAAATACTCAAATGTTAAGCTCAAGTATTGTCTATTTAGTCTGTTTTGATTATTCAAAACGCTTATGCTTTACAACTAGTCACATGTCCTACCTTTATATAATAAACTAGAGAGCTACGCCCCCTGCTCGTTTCGCTCGCCAACCACCGCGGTGACTCGCGTCGAAGCAAATGTAAACAAATTATTATATAAATAGGCCCTACTATTAAATTCTAATATGTCTTATTTATTTTTAATTAGGATGTAACGTAGTGGTTTCTTATTTTTAAATTCCTTAATTTATTAAGGGTTTATTCTCTAGCTTTAAGGAAAGTATAACAATCAGTATTTTTTATAGGGGC
>JAGFPH010000098.1:849973-870709 GCA_018207615.1 Philaenus spumarius
AACATCCCATCCCAAAGTGTCTAACGGGCGCAAAGAAGTATAACTTCAAAAACTTGTGTTTCATTTGATGGATGAACATTTTATTGAGCTTTGGCAAAACAATATTTTGCTGTATTATTTTCAATTTGTTATCTACAACTTTATTTGATTTTATGTATCTACGACTATATTTATATCATTGGTGTAAACATAAATTTAATAAGGTTATAACTTAAAAAATGTATTTCTGAAGGCCATAAACATTATGTTACGCTTTAAAGTTAAGCAAAGTAACAACAAGTCTCAAAACATCAACAGGCAATTATTTAGTTCGTCAAATAATAATGTATACCTGCGTTGAAGTCCCGAAATAATATTACATGACGTATATTTAAAGTAGGCGAATGGACTGACTAAGAAATAACAATTAGGCTAGTCTTGTTATTTAATTTATGTTAACCTTGTGGGCGGAATTTGTGATCATCTAAAACATAAAACATTTAATAATATAAATGTACATAAAGTTTAAACAAGTATTATTCAAGATTAATTATTTACGTCTGAGTATTGCAAAACAGATAAATTAGTAGTTTGCAAAGACTTGGATCCTACTCGATAAAGTTAATATTCTCTCTCAGTGAGCTTAGCATAAGCGTCAGCCTGGCAAGTATTTTATAAATGATAAATTAGCTGTAGCTATAGACTAAAGATAATGGCTGCAAGTAAAGTAAAGTTTGCGGGACCGATTAAATCTTGATGGCCGTCTCAACCGCCGAAGTTTGCAGATAATATTTTCTTGATAAAAGTGATCCCATACCGACAGAAAGTAACATTAATTAATTTTCTTTAATCCGAAGCTTTAAAAAAAAACTTGGGATCTTCCGGAATTAATCCTTCGGAAGCTCCATCCCGCCCATTTCTACGTCCCATAATTCTTCTTTTTCCTCTCTCTCTCTCTCTCTCTCTCGCGCGATAAACCGAGAGAGTACAGTAGCAGCCAACTTACTTAACTTGCAAATTAACCCTCTTCATCGGGAGGGTTTTTAAATCGGTTCTAAAAGAGTGCGATGAGGTCGGGCGAAGAGAGAAGGGACGGAGACTCACGGATGAATAAATCTTTTCATCTGAGAGACACCTCCTACGAAACGTAAATCAAGAGCTTTAGGTCGCGATGGCGAAGAAAGAACCATTATGTCACGGCTCGCGGAGTTTAGACCAAATCGTTTATTGGCCGATAGAATCCTCTTACCGCGGGTTGGATTTAGTTCATACCTTTATAAAAATGTCCAATGTTTTATCTAAACATGTCAAACGAAGTCGGTAATTATACTGAAAGATAAAAACGCTAAGTGCAAAACAAACTGTTGTGTTTTACTCAATAAAATAGGGACGTCGTAAAAATCTTACACTGGAGTTTATTGTGTTACCCTTTTTATCTAGCTTCCTATTTGATAAAAATAAAGACCCATTTCCAAACATTTTTAATTAATCATTAATTTGTGAAACTGAAAGTCATCGAAAATATACAGTTAATAAATTGCAAAATGCAAATTCCATTTAGGTTAGATAGCAAAATGTTCACCTTTGTATTCCTTCATTCAATCGTGCATTTTCAAATGTGGTTGGGTGCCTTTTACGCTAGCTAAACCGTTAAAGATAATTTAAAACAGTTGGCAATAAGATATAAAGATAAGATAGGAAATATTGGCAATGCAAATATCTACAAAAATCCATTACAGCTTATAGATTTCTTACAATAACCGTTATAACTGATTATAGAACTTAAATTATACAGGGAATCTTGTGAGAGGTATTCTAGCTCTACCTGGGGAGAATGAGTTGAAACTATTCTTCGTAGTTGGCTATGCACTGTTTAAAGCATAATTTGTTGTTTGTTGGAACTTCTTCGGTTTGGCCTCCCTACCTGTCACACAAATTTTCATGATTCCAATCTACCAGGTGTTGATTTAAATTTAGAGAGCAAAATGGTAATTAGAGTTTGAGTTGATTTTTTAATGTTTTACTTACGGAACCGATTGGAAAGATTTGTATATTTTTATGAAGGGCGAATTCCAGTAAGACACCGAGTAGGCTGGGTATGATGTAAAGTTATACCAGGTGTCTTAAAAGCCCTTCCCCCCCCCCCACATTAACTTTTGTGTTTGTTAAAACAAACAGATATCCTTTGGGGAACTATATTTACTTAGCCCAAAGTATCTTTTGAAGCAATCGGAAATTTTGAGTGTCCCCTAAAAATGGGGGATTTTGGGGGCAACTCAAAATTTTTAAATGGGAAGTATGGTCATGTAAAACCTCATTTTAAAGATCTATTTAAGACTAAGAAAATGACATAAAGAAAATAAAAATCGGACCACCCAAAACAAAATGGCGGCCCTAAACGTGTTTCTAAATCGACATAAAGTTTCTAATATCTCTAAAATGAAGAGTTTTTAGAAAAAATTTCAAGAGATAAAAAAATGTTTATTTCAAAGTGCTTAACCTAAAAAATTGCTTTCAAATCGATTTCGTAAATTTTATTTTTTACAAAGTTTTCTAAGATGTAGGAGTCGACTGAACCTTTTTTTTTTTAAATGAACCAATTTTGAGTAGAATTTATGATCGTAAATGATTTACTTACTTTCTTTATAAATTCTACTTTATTTATTCTAAATATAAATTTGCTAAACATTTCAATTGACTTGCTTACTATAGCAATGCAAATGATTTTTAATGTATTTAGGCTAATTAATAGATAGAACATAATGGCGGAAGAATGAGAAAGTATATTTTTAAAATGTGTTTTGCATATTATATTATTTGTAAACAATTGTGTTTAGTGAAGAGGCCGTTATTATTTTTTAGTTAAAATATGTAATTAGTTTCTAGAATATTCGATAACAAAATAAATAAATTTTAATTGGTATTTTTTAAACTGATAAGCGCTGTCGGTAATGCAGACCTGTAACAAACTGTATATTCTACCATTTACCGTTTGTTTCAACTGAATCATTTCCCTTTTAAGGCTATTAACATGTAGCATCTTTTAAAAAATATGGCTGTTAAAAAGTAACACTTGGCCTAACATGTGTTACCTCACACTGGGCCTGATTGACACTTCCGCAGTTGTCTACACAAATTGTTATTGTAAGCTCTGGTTAGTCGTGGTTTCGGATTCCTTCAACCAGAATAGTCACCGATTTTGGCACCGGGGACGTCTGACAGCGCGCCAGATGAACTTTATAAAGTATAAATATATTTATCATTCGGCCAAGTGAAGAGAGGCAATTGTGCAATTAGTCAAGCTGAATTTTATCGCTTAGGCATGGGTTTACTGACTATTGTGAGGTCGTTTACTGTTTGCCGCAAACATATTTTGTTAAATACTTCATTTTGGGGTTCGCTGCTTTGGGTCAAATCTATAACACTGTCTATAACACTGTCTATAACACTGTCTATAACACTGTCTATAACACTGTCTATAACACTGTCTATAACACTGTCTATAACACCGTCTATAACACCGTCTATAACACTGTCTATAACACTGTCTATAATCGCTGTCAATTTACGACGGATGTTAAAGTAACCGCTAATTTAAGAGGTTTCTGTTTTATTGTTCCTTCCTTTATAAGGAAAACCGAATCGTTTAAGGACCATTGGTTTGTCCATCTGTCTGTCGGTAACGGGTTGCGCTATTTTAATGTAATTTTGTATAGTTATAAAGTAAACGTAACTCAAAAATCTGTTTTATAACGAATTTTAGGCGTCAAAGTTTTATACACCAAATATATAAGTCAGATCTATACGTTGTACCGGAGATCTTGTAATTATAAGGTTATTTAATGAATACAGATAAGAGAAATACTTTGACTGTTTATAGCGATTTTCGCGGATAAAATTCCTGACCTACGACCTTGGAACCAAACATGTAAGAAATACGAACATCAAAATGTGAGTTTGTAGATGTTTCTGTGAAGATAAGTAATATTTTTGGAACGAAGTTCCTTTACGAGGAGTTTACAAATAGAAAATGTAACGCGTAACGATACCGTTACATCGAATTGGTTGCTATGGTAATGAATGTAAATACATTCAAGAAACATGTGTTTTGGTTCATCTATTTAGGTTAGGAGACGTTCGGTTCTGTCCGGCGTAGTTCGGATATTGTCGTCAGGCGCCGGTACAGTATTAACAATTAAAAGTGAGTTAAATTATCTGACTATTGCAATTTTGTAATGTAGATTCAAGAAATGGAAAGTATGTGTAATACAAACTTAGAAAAGTAAGTTAATATAATTTTATAAATTTTATACAAGTATTACTGTTTTCCTAAGTTTAATGTTACTATAATAAAGGGGCAGAATTAATTATAACCTCAAAGCTAAGATGGTAAACACGGTTAAATGTCAATTCATTGTAAATACATTCAATAAAAATAGAATGTTGTTTCATCAGTCTAGGCCTAACCTAAATTGATTGTGTGTGTGTTCAATTTATTTTACCTGCCTTAACGGCAACAGAACTTATGTTTTGTGCACATTTATGGCACATTCGAAAGTACATTCGTGATGAACTTCGTTCCTGACCGTTACATCCCAGGTCCGCACTCATATCCTTTTTTTTATAACTTGATATTTGTTTCTATGTTTACGGTTAGACACGGTATTGGCAAAAATCCTGTCGTAGTCAACACCCAACTTCCTAGCAAATTTAAGGGTCGGCTCTAGCTGTCGGCCATGTTGGCTGACACTTCGTAACACCAATGTTAAATTAAAATCCAATTTTTTCCTTTATTTTTGATCGGATAATTATGAACGATATGTCATTTTAAAGCTATGGCCAATATGCATCCAAATGGCTTTTTCAAAACTAAGAAAAACATTTTTTTATATTTATTAACAATTTAAAACATTCATTTTTAATATATTTTTACGTTGTCACTATTAATTATAGCGAAAAATTACCAAGCCATTCGGATGAAGAATTTCGTCCCCAAGAGTTTGGTATTTTTTAAAAAAAGATAATTGAACAATTGCGGGTTTTAAATGGATTTAGGCTGAGCAATGTCCGCGTAACCTACCGCCGCTATAGGGTGGAGCACTGGAGTCGCAGGAAGCTGTTTTACTAGAGCCGACCCTTTTTCTCATTGCAGTTCTGTATATTTGATGTTTATTTAATTATTTTAGTTATATAGATGATGATTGCGTTTCAGGAACAAATACGAGTACATTTGAAATGTTATTGGATTAAATCGAGCAAATTGAGAGATTGTGTTCTTTATTGTAATAATTATTTCCAGTCAAACTAGAGCCAAATACGTAACTGGAACTCAGACATTAAATTTTCCAAAACCCCAACAAAAACATTTGTAAAATTTTATTTGCGTGCAGAATTGTTTAAACATTGTAAATAAATAAGAAAATAAAAGAAATACACTGCGAAATTATAAAATGACAATAAAACATATTAGGGGTTTTAATTCCTAAGCGCATTAAATGTACATTTTACAATGTGTATATTAAATTTAAAACCTGGTTAACTAAATTTCAGCGAAATTACTCAAACAGTATTAAAAGCTTTGCGAGGTTTACGAGTACAGAGAACAACACACTCTGGCGGAATTATTTAAAATGTTTACATGTGGTCACAAGATAAAACCGATCTTGACCAACGCTGCAACTTCCTGTGTTCACTATAAGCTAGATCCTGAAGGGCACTTCCGTTAAGCTTTTGGTTTCCCCGCATTTCCCCGGCATCCGGTGTTTACCCTCCACCAGGATCATGATTTTTCTCTCCCATATTAAATACGGGATTCATTACCGACATAAATTGAAGTTTATTTTTAGCTTTGTGTTGTGTTGCCCTTTTGTTCGACATTGATCTCGTTTTTGTGGTGAAAACAGAGGCGAACATTCAAAGAGCCCCTCCCTACCTCCCCTTTTAAACCAACACTTTGTGAATTTATTAAAATATGTGTGCCTCAAATACCGACAGCTAGTTATTAATAAATGGTTTAACTTTATAATTTAGTTTATACAAACTAAAAGTAGGTTATTTTTTAATTACTGTACGCGTCTAAATCTTTGGATTGAATACTTCAGATTCCTCTGTTATTGTGTTTTTAGAATTGGTTTTAATTTTGTTTAATGATTGTACATCGATTGACCTGGCACTTTGTCATATAATATATCATACCTCCTACCTAATCTAGGTATTATACGGTTTTAATACGATAGTTTCTCAAATCTGTACTACTACTGAACTCAAAAAATTTTGCCAAATAATCAAACTAATTCATCCTTTTTGTATGTACAGATTACTTTGTTGTAAAAAAAAATATTTAATAATTATTTTAGCGAATTATAATAGTAACGATTAACAGTTCATAGGATCTTTCTGATTTCTATCTATATTCTGACCCTCTCTTTCTAACACATTGTGAACAGTTTTATCTACATGTTCGGTCATAAACTCCCCTCAAACATCATTGGTCACTATCAGCACGATATAGCCTATACGTACGTGATATCAGCATCATACGACATTGTATGTAGGGCCTACATTGTTTAGCTTGTTATTAAAACAATCTTTATGGGTTTGGTAGGTTTCAAATAGTGACAACAACCCTGTTTTGACATTTCACCCCTGGCCTAAGCTATAACACAATGTAGATCAGTAGCTGGACAGACCGATTGACGTTAAAAGTCCTCTGTAAAGGTTACGTGGATGGAGACAGATATAATGTAGACCTGTGATTGCACTTTTACTGGACAATATAGAGAGTTGTATTATAATTAACTGTTAATTATACAAGCTATTTAAAAAAATATATATAATTTTTAATTTATAAAATACAACATTTAGTAATGGACCGTGACGAACCCTTTTGTAATACAGCACCTTCTCTGCAATCGCTCCTAATAAACATAGAAGCTCTAGCTATGTATTCTATGCAATATTTTGTAGTAGATTCAAATGATACTTAAATAAAATTACGAACAAATCGTATTTAGATCAATGCAAAATTCGTTTAGCAATTTTTAAAGAATTTTATAGCTTCAAATCGTCGAACTTAACTAAAACCTAATCTTTTCTCCTATTTCTTCAAAGAATATTCCTCAGTTTTATGACAATCTGTCGAATATATCTTCCAACTTCTTGTCTAGTGCAAAGGCAAAGTAACAAAACCAAAACAAGCTTAAAAGATGCAAGAAATAATATGTGACATCTTGATTTGATAGTCTTAAGATTTTCAGCTCTACGGCAAATTGTTCAATTCTTTTTTTCGAAACAGATCTACGGTACAAAAAATTTTAAAATGGTAAATTCGTATTTTGCAAGGATATTGTAAAAATGGTGGTAAAAGAACATTAAACATACTCCCCACAGTTGATTTGTATTCCGTTCAGATGCTTTTTATTTATGTCCAGGATCTTTTTATTAAAACCAAGGTGCTTTGTGTAAATTCCAATTTATTTTTATTGGAATTCGGTAGGAGTTAACAAATAGAAAATGTAATACGTACCGTAACGAAAACAAGTATTATTAATTGTTTGCTATGGCAATGACAAATATCAAATACGAGTAACGAAAAAAGCGTTACCAAATTAGTTGCTATGGCAATGAATATAAATACATTCAAGAAACATATATTTTGGTTCATCAATTTAAATCAAGAGACGATCGGTTCGGTCGGCGTAGTTCACATATTAGAGTCAAGCACTGAAATTTTAGGTTAGGCCTAGAAAGTTTCTTGTTATTAATTCCCAGGCGTTGTTTATACAGTCTAGTTTCTTTTAAATCATTTCCAGGTTCTTTTTCTACAGTCTCGGACCTTTTTATTCGTTCCCGTGTTCTTTTTGTACAATCCAGTTTATTTTTATTTATTTCTAGATTCCTTTTTGTAAGTATAATTTCTTGTTATTAATTCCCAGGCGTTGTTTATACAGTCAAGTTTCTTTTAAATCATTTCCAAGTTATTTTTCTACAGTCTAGGACCTTTTTATTCGTTCCCGTGTTCTTTTTGTACAATCCAGTTTATTTTTATTTATTTCTAGATTCCTTTTTGTAAGTATAATTTCTTGTTATTAATTCCTAGGCGTTGTTTATACAGTCAAGTTTCTTTTAAATCATTTCCAGGTTCTTTTTCTACAGTCTAGGACCTTTTTATTCGTTCCCGTGTGCTTTTTCTACAATCCAGTTTATTTTTATTTATTTCTAGATTCCTTTTTGTAAGTATAATTTCTTGTTATTAATTCCCAGGCGTTGTTTATACAGTCAAGTTTCTTTTAAATCATTTCCAGGTTCTTTTTCTACAGTCTAGGACCTTTTTATTCGTTCCCGTGTGCTTTTTGTACAATCCAGTTTATTTTTATTTATTTCTAGATTCCTTTTTGTATGTATAATTTCTTGTTATTAATTCCCAGGCGTTGTTTATACGGTCAAGTTTCCTTTAAATCATTTCCAGGTTCTTTTTCTACAGTCTAGGACCTTTTTATTCGTTCCCGTGTGCTTTTTGTACGATCCAGTTTATTTTTTATTTACTCCCAGATGCATTTTGTAAGAATAGTTTCTTTTATTAATTCCCATGCGTTTTTTATACAGTCAGTTTAATCATTTCCAGGTTCTTTTTGCGGTTAGAAAAAAATAACTGATTCGGCTCGGTGAAGCATAATGAAGCATATATCTTTTGGTCTAATATTTACTCTAGTTTGTGAATATGAAAACTCTGGTTAACGCTGAGTACTGTTGACACAACCTGAATGAATAGTCGGAGGATTATTTAAAATTGACCGGCGGAAGGTAGACGATGTTTACAGAATATTACAGACGATGATACTACCCGGTTTAGTTTGTTTAGAATAATTTAATATTACCCTGATATACCAGCTGACAAGAGTGTTTTAATGGCTGACGTGTGTGTATAATACTGGAGTAATTGAAAACAGCAACGAGCTGGGAGGGGGGGGTATATTTGCCCTATTGTTCCGTGTCGACGGAATTTGTTGTCCGTTTGTTTGTTTATCGATTGTAGTCGTCATTTGTATTCCCTCGTCAGCTTTCTGTATTTGTTTGGAATACGCGAGATTCGGTTAAACAAACAGATGGTGAATTTGCTTTGTAAGAAGGATTGTTCAGAGAGGTTCATAGATAAATTAGATATTCGGTTAACACAATGGCATTGTGTCGGATCTGTGTTCTGCGAGAAGTCGCTTTAGGGAGCTGTGTGATGTAGGTATTGTCGGTTAACGAAAACAATAAGGTTGTTAGATTAAACGGGGTACTGTCGGTATGGGTGGTTTTGAAAAAGTAATTTTGATACAACTAAATGGAAAACGTTATCGGGTAATATCTGTACTTAGGCTGTTTGTCACTCCAATCATCTTGTAAGCTTACAGTGTAGGTTCGATTCCAGTTGTGTTTTAATTTTTTTTTTGTGTTTTTCGTCTTAAAAATCACTTGAAGTATACTAATTCTACCACTATAATTTAACTGGTGTGAGCTAAATTTGTGGAATTTTATCTTATAATTCCTGAATTTGAAATGATTAAATACGTATAATTAATTCACGTTTTACTATTGTATAATTCGTAGTATTTGTCCAGCAAACGTTGCAGTAACCTACTACCGCAGATGCTGTACACATTTACATTATTTTTATCATTGAGTGATATATTCAAGGTTGTGCAAAAGTCCTGTGCACATTGCAATATCCCAGCTTCTATCAATAGAAAGCTTTTGATCAAAAGACTATCTACAGGTGGGACAAAACTCATGTTATATATATATAAAGGGGGATTGAACAAAATATAAAAAGTATGTTCCTCCTCTTTTTGAAATGTAAGATTTATCAATGCCCCCACTCGTGCAATGTAAAACAATATACAACAAAAATATAAACTGTAAGCTGCAGTCAATCTGTTAATCTGAACTTCACTAGTCATACTAAAAAAAGCGTAAACAGCAAGACGCATTGTTATAGCCGAATTTTCTTCAAGGGAAACGTTTATCAGGAGCTTCCTATGAATTTGGTACCTTGTTCCGGAAACTGTACTGAAAATAAATCTGCACAGGATTATAGTAAATTTAATTGCCTTTCAAAAGATAACTCACAAATTGTACTTGCTCATGCAATTTCCTGACTCTAACTTTGCCATTTTTAGTTGAATCAAATAGGGCCGCCATTTTGCTTCGAATCGAAAATTAAAAAATCTATATCTGGGAAATCCTACATGGACTCTTTCACCAAAAATTCAGCAATTTTTAAGCATATTTACAACCACTTATCAATCTAGAAATAATATTATGTATAAATTAATGAATTTTTGGGTATCGTCTCCAAATGTCCGAAACGTATAGAAACGAATTCCTGTAATAATAGCTCTTCTTCAAAAATTCGGCTAATAACGGGAGGCCATTGATATAAACAAATTATGTGCTTAAGACCACACAAGAGAAGTGTAAACTTCTATGGCGATATTCTGTTAAATATAAAATATATTATGGAAATTATTTTATGTTATTTTAAGCTGGACATCTGCATCAACTGTTTGTCATTTTATCCAATTGGTTGCTATGGTAATGGCTGTAAATACATTAAAAAAAACATGTGTTGGCTCATCAGTCTAGGCCTAACCTAAAATTATTAAATATTACACATTCGAATCAACTGTTTTATCTCTTATTTGAATTTATTTTTTTGATATATGGTAATGAATATAAATACACTCAAGAAACATGTTGGTTCATCAATCTAAGCCTAACCTAAAATTATTTTGTGTTTAATTTTAGTTTTATGTATTTTTGATGCATTGTTATATGCAAATATTAACTGTGCCAAATTTCATACTCTTCCGTTCCCGTAATTTTTACGAACAGCTGTAGAACGTGGCGGAATAGAGGGTTTCAGAAAAAGGGTGACGGTAAAATTCGATTCACCGCCAGCAAACGTAGCGCTGCGGTGCGCCTAAGAAGTTTACACTTCAATGCATTTAAAAATATGGATTTATATACTTTGATATATATGTTTGGCACACTTTGTAGATATATTCTTGATAGGTATCAATACCTCGATAACTAAATATCCATAGCTTTCCATTGATGCGTCACCTTGTTAGAGAAGCTGAGATGTATGAGAAACTTTCGTCCAAACCTATATACAGGGTGATTCAGAAATGAGCGCATATAATTCAAGGGGGAATCATATGGATCAAAATAAAGGAAAAACATCGTATAAACATGTCCGGAAACGCTTCTTTTACCAGCTAGCTACCGCCATTTTGCTTTTTTTAATAAACAATGTGTACCTCTGGAACGGGTTACCCGATTGAATTGAAATTTTACACGTTACTCGCCAACGTAAAGCGCTAGTTTTATAAAAATTATCAAGTTGTTCCAAAAATCTGTTTCAAAATGACGGCCATTAAAACGTTTTAAATGAAAAAACTTTAATACCGTCAAGAGTAATTTTTTGTTGACAGTTTAATTTTCTATCGAATGGTATAACTGTGAAAACTATCGAACAAAGGGAAACAGTAACATTGTCCATTAATTTTATGGGTCAACAAAGCGTAGGCAATAATTTATTTGCAAGACCAATTAACTAAGTTGGACGCTTTTCACTCGGTACATATAATATATTTTGTTTTATGACTTCTTGAAAATTGAAAACATAAGGCGAACTTACTATTAGTACAGGATTTCATTCGACGTTATTTTTTCACATTGAGATTTTGGAGATTAAAATCGCAGAACAGCGAGTACAGTAGTCGTGCGTATTACAGCTTTTTAACTGTAACGCCTACGATTTATCCTATAGGCAATAAACAAGCACCTGCCGTGCGGGTTGCGTTACGTTCAATTGCAGGCACTTGTCACGTTTATGTTTTTCGGAAGATTGACTGCTTATTTAAAACCCTGTTTCTAATTTGATTTAAGGCAGTAGACATACATTTTGTATTTTACTAATCATAATGCGCTTTATTTATATTTTGAAAGTTATTTTAGTGTTAAATTTTGGTAATAGTTTGAATATTTGATTCTTAATACTTTTTTTGTTATTACTGTTTGACAATGTTCGTCAAACAAAATAAATAATACATTTTCTGGTTATCTAAGACTAATCATTGTTATTTATTTCAGTAGAATTTAGTGATTCATGTAATATCGGAATTTTATTATTTTAATTTTGTATTTCTCCTCGGCCTCAAACTTCTAACAAAATCCGTAATAAATTACCGCCTCACTTCGACCTAGGAATAATTATGTACATCCTAAATCGAGCACAAATTACAGTCCTTCTAATGCTCGAATCAAAAACATATCAGACATGAAAAATGCATCAATCTCTACTTTTTTTTATTCTTAGCCTCCGACTCCTCGCCCGGAATTCATTGAATTAATTTGACTAAATTTTCGTTAGGGGATTTATCGACGGGAAATTTGCCGTTGTTAATGACGTATTAAACTGATCCAAGTCGTTAATATATGCGGACAGCGATGGCGGACCATTAATCAGACTGGGAAACGTTAATTCAATCTCAGCATCGGCTCATTTGTCTTGGTCCATCACGCTTCTTGTAGCCCTCAGGAATGTCTTTGACATGACTCTGTTCCGCGTCCCAGAACTCGGCAAAACATACTGACCATTCAAATTGTCGTTTAGTAAAAACGTTCACCAGCGACTGTTTATTGTTTGTCATTTTTTTCAGTCAACCCCTAATTGTGGTGACAATTTAACCAGTTTAAAACGCACAACGGAAATTCAGCGCCATTTTGAAAGAGGATTTGTTTTATTATTTAAGTTTATGAAAAAACTTTACATTTAAAGTGATTCAACTAAAGTTTACTATTTTGAACATCCATTCACACAGAAAATTTAACACTTCCAAATGGTTCAGAGTTTCACAGTAGCCTAATAAAAAAGTTTAACTTTTAAAGTTTTTTGCTCATAAGGAAATTTTTAATCGAAATTTATTTCTACAAGATCTAAGGCCAATTTTTACAAAACTACAAGTTTTATCAAAATAAATATATTCCGTAGCTAATCGAACAGAATCACACTTATGAGTGAGGTAGACAAGAACATATGTCGATTTTCATTTCAAAATGTCAACTTTTGAAACTAGGATATCGTACTTAGTTTTCTAAGTCTAATTTACAGTAGTAAACATTTATACATAAAATTAACTGAGCTCTTTTATTTAATTTAAAAAAAGTTTTGTGCATATTTTTCCATTATTTTATAATTATATATCCTTATGTTAAAGTGCATTATTTAATAATATTCTTTATTACTAATAGCCATGCATAGTAATGAAATCTACATAAATAAAAATTTAAATGATCGTTTATTCAAAATCTAAAATTTCCGAAAGTTCTTTACCGATCGCTTTGACATTTTCTCACAACGTTGCATTCGAATACAAGCGTGTTTGTATACACCTTTTGAAACACTGCGCAATCTGTGGACGTAAAAACAACAATATACTAAATAGGAGCAACATATACTAAGTAATCTATATAAATAAAAATGTATAATTAAATATGTTTAGTGTTGGTACAGTAAACGCTGTTTGCTTTAATATTTCCATTAACAGGTGATTTTAAACTTTAAAACAGTTATTTGTATTTCTAACTTAAAGTTAGGGTGTTTTAAACGACGCCATCTGTTGGACGTAAAACAACACACTATACTAAATATTTTACTACAACGGGATCGCAATAGTAAATAATAATTAAATACGTTTAATGTTGGTACAGTAATCAGCTGTTTGCTAATATTTCCATTAACAGCTGATTTCAAACTTTGAAACAATTATTTGTATTTCTGTCTTTTATGTTAGGTTTTTTTTAATGTAGGCCTGTACCTAAGGCTTGCTGGTTATTTTAAAATGTGTTGTAACTGCTGATATAAAGTAAACGAAATAATTTCATTTGGATATTTAACATTATTTACCATCTTTGTAATCACATATATTATTTATCAAGGCCATTTTTTTATCGGTATGCCATAACTTCCTTAATACATCATCAAATTACATGAATGAGGCATCATTTTAAAGCTTTCCTTAACCGCTACACCGGAAAAATATACAAAATACAATTATACGAAAAAAAAAGAAATAAAGAATCCGCAAGTAACAGTGATGTAAGATCAAGTAACTTGTAGGGATATTTTCCTGGCGTAGGCAACACTGATGATAACAATACCCAGCTGGAGAGCTGCAGTTACGCCACTACATTGCTATTTTTAATTAAAATACGCACTATACGATACTAAATATACGGTGTGTACTTTAATTAAGTGGGATTTAAGTAAGTTAGAATGCGAATGCTTCGCACGGGTCAGCTAGTTATTATTAATCCTATACCTTTATGAGAAAGAAAACATAATGTATGTGTATAGAATGCTCCGACGGTGTTGGCGTGCGGAGCACGCAGGGGTCTCCCCTAGTATTGAATAAATACACACAGCATGCACGCTTTGGAACTCATTGCCGGAAATTATGAAAATCATCAAAAATCCAAAAAAATTACGAAACTTTTGGTTTCGTTCAATAAAAAGTTAGGCGGTTTTGCGATCGCCTTGGTAGCCTAGTTCTGTCGTTTTTTGTGTTTTAATTGATATTATTGAATGTGAGTGTTTAGGAATGTAAGTGGGCTATGTGTGCTCAATATATATATTTATTTCCTTCCATATTTTTATTGGATAACTGATGCATGTTATTTTTATCCAAGTATTTAATTCTTACAGTTGATTTTGTATGCTCTGTTTTAGAAGTGGTTAATACTATTATGTTATTTTTTGTTTGCTTAAAAATCTTGATTTGTGAATTTGAATTGCTATTTGTTTTATTAAGTATTAAACGTCTTTAAAAAAATATTTTATTTAATTATTTGAAGTAAACTTCACCTCTAGATATAATCATAGTTTATTGTCTAATAATCATAATTATTAATTATATTAATTTAAATTACGAACAACACAATCAATTGATTATTAATAAATCCCCAAAGTAGAGTTTTCCTTAATTTTGTAACAAGTATATTTAACCCTGCATGGCTCTCAGACAATTGTTATCATACTTTAACCTGACACCATACCGTATAATATGCAAGTTGAAACCGCGTAAATTTGTTTAGCATTACTCCCCTATCGTTAATTAAATTGCAGAGAAGTTTTTTAATTAATCTTAGTCACCCCCCCTTCCACCCTTCCTGTACTATATGTGTTTCCTACAAGTTGGGTGTTTGTGTCGGGAATTGAAATATTTACCGGCGAAAAAACAAAGTAGCTTCAGACTTTTAGTCATTTGTTACGTTTTAACTTGACAACACACATTCCATGCGCAATTTATTTTTCAACTTTTCAAGTAAAAAAGGTCTTTTTAAAGCCGTAACATGCTGAATATGAGCAAAAGTTTGTATATTTATGGTATATTTGATTCATTTATTTATTTTTCAATTCATATACGTATCTTAAATTTTTATTGACGAACAATACGCTACATTTTTTCAAATGTCTGTTTAACAATAATTCTCGGAAAGTCCATCAAAAAGTTTCATAGTTTTGTTTATTATACAAACAGAATAAATTTCAACGTTTTTATTATTGTGTATTTATTCAGTCAATACAGTTTTGTTTAAACAGTAGAAAAATCATGAAATTCTAGGATTCGAACACGGTTACTAAAATTATTAGTGACGGTACACTAACAGAAAAATAACTTTAAAGTCTAGTTTTAGTTACAGCATGTTTAGCTTATATAATACAGTAGTTGCAACACTCAATGTGAAAGGTAGACACAGATCATGTTATCGAACTGTTGCTGTTAGTTGTTTCTTATTACCTGCGGTCCGTTGGTCTAGGGGTATGATTCTCGCTTAGGGTGCGAGAGGTCCCGGGTTCAAATCCCGGACGGACCCTAAATTTTTTAACAAGCAAAACGTCTTGTTGACTCGTAGTTATATTTATATTCAGTAAAATAGTAACTTATACATTGCGATTTAATATTTATTCCCTATTTTCAGTCCACCTAACTCTCACAAAACTAATTAAAAGACGTAATGGTTCGTTAGGCTTTCTAACTGCTATATATTCGATCTTGATGGCAACTCGATACAGTTGAAAAAGCCAGTTTCAATCACGGCGATTTTGTTTCGTCGTAGGGGGTTTTTGTGGGTCGCGCACTTTAAAAGCAAAAACGAAATTTGTCTCTCTGGCTCGGTCGATTTTATTTCAAACGAGGAAAGGTATCAACGAAATTTGGCATAATTATAAAACGAAAACCTGCATATATTCCAATAACTCAAAAACATTTTACCACGAATTTTGTGGGATTTAAAAAAGAGGGCTTTGTTTGAGGATATCAAAACTTTATATTGTTTTTAAATGTTATGTAGCTTTCTTTATTTTCAAAAATGATGACAAAAAACCATTGGCTTCTTTATCTAAAAACATTCTATATGTAAAAAAAATGTTTAACTAGTTGTCTTAGAAGGTATAAAAAAAACTATATGAAATTCAGATTTTATGGTTGAAAAGATTTTATACTTGTATTACTGTAAGGTAATTCTATGTTTGGGAGCTGTCACGTTCGTTCCCTAGTCTCTCCCATCAATGTTAATTTATTCACGTCAAGGTGACTGTTATTGGTTAGACGAGAAGGTCAGTCAGTTGAGTACGTACATGTTGATCCGTTGTTGATAATGCCTATTTTAGTAAAAACAAGTAGGCCTGCTTGGAAGATTTGTTGCTGGAAAGATACATCATAAAGGGTGACGACCCTTATAAACATAAATATAAACATGAACAAATGAACATTCGTGAAAGATCATCAAACTAAAACGATAAATAATCGATACAGTATATAAAAGCCAAATCCACTGACTCACTGATCACGATTTCTCAAAAACTATTGAACGGATTTTAACGAAATTTCGTATGTAGCTTCCTCTAGGGCCATAAGTGCTCACTAAAAAAGGGTTTAAAAAACTTGAAATCTTAGGGGGGGGGAATCAAAGTTACTAAATCACGAGTTCTCCAAAACCACTGTACGTATTTGGAACGAAATTTGGTAATGTAGCTTCCTCTAGGGCCATAGGTGCTCTCTAAGCAAGGTTTTCAAAAAATTCGAAATTTTAGAGGGGTTTTGGGGGGCCAAAGTTACTAAATCACTATTTCTCTAAAACTACTGAACGGATTGGAACGAAATTGGGTTTGTAGCTTCCTCTAGGGCCGTAGGTGCTGATAAGAAAGGGTTTAAAAAAACTTGAAATCTTAGGGGGAGGGGGGTCAATGTTACTAAATCACGATTTCTCCAAAACCACTGAACGTATTTGGAACGAAATTTGGTAATGTAGCTTCCACTAGGGCCATAGGTGCTCTCTAAGCAAGGTTTTCAAAAAATTCGAAATTTTAGAGGGGGTTTTGGGTGGGGGGTCAAAGTTACTAAAAATCACGATTTCTCCAAAATTACTGAACGGATTTGAATGAAATTTGGTGTGTAGCTTCCCCTAGGGCCATAGGTTGCTCGCTAAGAAAGGTTTTAAAAAAATTCGAAATTTTAGGGGATGTTTGGGGGGGATCAAAGTTACTAAAAAATCCCCATAAGAAATACATAGTGTAATATATTTATTGACATAATATATTTTTTGTTAATATAGGCCTACGTTTAACTTTGATTTGTCTATCCGTGCAAAGCCGGATCGGGCCAGCTATAGTCGAGAACACAAAACTTTTCTGGAAACACCTTTGAAGTAAATAAAATGTGTACATACATTATAAAACGCTGGAGATAAAGCACTACGAGCCCAAATTTACATTTCAAACTTTACATAAAAACAATTAAAGAAAACCAAACCCCTAAGAACGGAACTGAAAGGCGTAGCAATTATTTCATCCTTAACTCAATTATACAATCAAACATCTTTGGAGTTGTTTCGTGTTTATCTTGCCAGCCAGTAACAGTCTAGTTAGTGAAAGCCACAGATTTGATGGTGTTTTAATTGGGCCGCGTTGTTTCATTTGACCAACTAATTGTTGGCATTCATACGCCGCGAGTCTTGCGAGGAAATTGACTCGAGGCTTTTATTAGTGTTTCCAACGCCTCGCCATCCTACTCTGAATATCTAACTGCTTTAATTGTTACGAGAAAGTCAAGTTTAAACAGGTTCGTTTCTTGGCTTAATGCGTCAGCAAATTTTCGGAATGTTTATTCATTTGCTAACACACAGAATTAAGGCGTACAAATTTGATTTTTAGACTTGTCGACAAAACTGAAGAACCCATTTAGTTACTTGTTTCTTTGTTTTCCTTTTGTTTGTTTTAAGTAAATCACATTCTTATATAAATGTTTAAAATCGTATCCCATACTCTAATACGAGCAATGTCTGTTTGTTTGTACGTACGAGCAATCTCGAGATCTAGCGGAAGAATTTTGCTAAAAGTTCGGGATTAGAGGCTTTTGGGCCTAAAAAATCGATTGGTGAAAACCACTTCCTCAGGAAAACTCGCATTTTTCTAAACAACTCACTTGAAAATTAAAAATTTTTAACATTGGGCTTATGGAATTTTAAATCATTACATATGTTTATTGACTATAATAATAACAGTAATCAGCTGTTTCCTATAATATTTGCATTAGCAGCTGATTCTAACACCATTCGTAACTAAAACATTATTTTTGTGCTGTTATTAACCGTTTTAAAACACTTTTCACCAGTTTCTGCATTCTTTATATTTCTATAAAGGTAATATAAATGATCTGTTGATTATAATTATTATTTTTTATTTCTAAAATACGTAAACAAATTCAGTATGTGATTCGTATTTGCATACATTTTCCTAAAAAAAAAAGTACTGAGCGAAGCTCGGTCGCCCAGGTACTTAGGGTAATCTGAGCTTCGAACGCCAACTTTTATTTTTCTAAACTTACTAATATACTAAACAAAAATATTACCAAGTAAACTATTTTAACTCAACTTACGAAATGAGGAAGCGCAATGCCCATTTCAGAGGTATTACTAAGTAAACTATTTTAAAACAACTTACGAAATGAGGAAGAACAATTTCCATTTCAGAGGTAATACCGAGTAAACTATTACCTCAACTTACACAAAATTAACACAACTTACAAAATGAGGAAGCACAATGCCTATTTCATTGGTAGCATGCATATATTTTATATCGTAATTAGTTTGTGGTACGGTACGGTATTAGAGATTTCATTCGAATACCCACGCAAAAAGTGCCGAAAGGGCCATAAAAAGTTTTCACTTCAAAACAAATTTAAATAAACGGTACCAGAAACTGGCACATACTTTCTCACAAACATATTTAAATTAATAAACCGATTCACTGTGACTTCATAATTGTATTAAAGTAGGAGAGGGTATGCATAATGTTGGAGAGTTCTATTTAGTTCTGTTAGTTCTATTTAACTAATAAATATTATTATTAGAAAACTATTCGATCGATTTCGAACAAATTTGCACAAAACATGATAATTAACCCTGCAGAGATGCACGAAAAAAGGTTTTGAAAAATGTTGGAAAACAAACCCCTTTTTGGCAAAAAAAACCCCCAAAATCAGTTTTTATTATTATTAGCTACACGAGAATTTTTAGAAAATGCTGTTTTTTTAATATGGTAGGGTACATCAAAATCGTTTGAACATTTTTTTTTTATAAAAAAATAATAACTTGTTTTTTGTGATTTTTTGGCCAAAAAGGGGTTGTTTTTCAAAATTGTTCAAAATCTTTTCTCGTGCATCTATACAGGCCTAATTGACATGTTTGGTGTAAATTGATCGAATATTTTTCTCTTCCAGCTTTGTATACATACAATCAGACATTCTAGGCAATGATAACCACCTAGGTTTTTCGCCTTTAAAAACAAAAAACAAAAAAAAACAAAAAACAAACAGACATACAAACAGACAGACATACAGGCAGACATTTGTAAAAACCACTTTTTTGGACTCGGGGGTCCGAAAACGGATATTTCTACAAAATTCTCAACATCGATTTTTTTGCGATCACTATACTATAGTATATTGAGAAAGTACAGAGGGGTAAATATTCTCTAAGTACGCGTCGTTAGCTCTGGGTAATACTACAAGAGAATTCTATAGATTAATTCAAGAAACAATAAAAGTTGTATTTCAAAACATTTAAAAAAATGTATTGGTAAATCTATCGAAACATGTGATTTTAAACCTATATCGCTTCTCCTTTTTATGCTCCAGGCATCAGTAAAATTATAGTTATCTACATGACTTTATGATGAATACCTTAAATTGATAGCCTAACGCATTCTGTAAATAATGAATTTATTTTCTAATCTAACATCTTGTAGAACTACTCGTGGTTACATAACAATGTTACTTAACTGTATTGTCCAGAAAGGATTGGCCTGAGAGTCCGATAACGAAGCGGCGGCGTAAAGAAACAATCAGTTTGTATAAGTTGATCAAGCGTTGTTAATAGAAGACAACAAGCCCGCCCTACGTTCCGCCCTTAATTATTGCAATCAGAGAATTGGCAACCGTTCCGTCGCAAGCCCCCAGCACTCGATATTGCCCAACTAATCCCCCAATAAATTTCTTCACCTTCTCGCGGCTAGAAAGAAAGAAAAGGAGTGTAAAATAGGGGTAAGGCAGGTCACTCGGGGTGGGTATGGGGGTTAGGATCATAACAATAAATAACCTTTAGACGGGAGAGAAGGCCACTTCACATTTGTTGTAGCTTGAGTCC
>JAGFPH010000098.1:911443-927467 GCA_018207615.1 Philaenus spumarius
GGCAACACATTATAATATTATTACCTACAATTATCATAACTAAACAATAGACTGTAGATGAATCAGTCAATTACAAAAATAATGACTTTTATTATCACTATTTCACTAATCAATTAACCTATGGAAAAAGTAATAAAAGCATTTGATTTTTTCATTAGAAGAGTAAAATCTGTTGTTTTGCAAATATTTTATAACCTTAAAAGTTTTTTCCAAATATTCGACAGTTAACATTAAAAAGTTTGAAATATGTACAAAATCAAGTCTTGGATTTATGATATTCTGGTAAAAGGTTTCTTCCATAATTTGGTTAAAATTGTTATTCAATATATTATTTACTTCTTGAGATTATATTTTTCCAAATAAAATGATTGTCGGGCTTTTTTAGTTGTCTTCCCTTCTTTTCATTTTTCTTTCAAATGCGTTGGAGACTTGTTATGTATTTAGTGAGCACAATGGAGTGAGTCGATATACTATTTATTAACAAGCTTCATGCTAATTATTTTAATTTTAATAATACAATAACGTACTTCGGACGAACACAATTGGACGAACTGTAATACTTTAAGCACAATTTACATATTTATATTACTTCAGGGATTCAAATGTACACACATGTTTATAATAAAAAGCAAGAGAATTTGTTTTATAGTATTTCACTTGTCACTTCCAAACATCTGTCTAAGGAATAAAGTATTTTCCCGGTAGTAAAGTATGTTAGCCAATCTCTTCATCGTTTACATTGTATTTATAAAAAGAAAGCCGGGTCTTTAGGACGTATAAATAACGACCTTAGCAGTTTTTGCATCATTGTTGTTACTTCATTTATCAATGGCTAAAAGACAAAGACAATTTAACTTTACTCGGCATATGTGTGTGGCTGAACCAAGGCGGGAATTTAATGGATATTACAACTTGTGATACTGCAGTGAAAATCGGTGCAGAATAAATGTATATTTAACTTTGTAAACTATTTCCTGTTCGAAATGTGTATGTTATTTTGAAATACAACGGACAATAAAAAATATATTTTAACATTTATCTGTCAGCCAAAACTGATTACACAGAAAACCCCGTATTGATTTTTGCTTCGAAAAACCTTGGTTACGTCGCAAAGGATGAGAATCTGCAAAACGCGTTAAAGAAAATCCTAATACATCCTAAGGGATATATTCTCAGTTTGTGAGAATGATGAAATCGTCACGAGCATTATAGGATTTACGAAGATTTAATTTGATTATTATTATTAATTTAATAATTAATGAACTAAAAATATATTTAGTTATTATTATGGTTAATTTTGCATTTAAAAAATCATGTATGTGTATAAACTTTAATAAGTTGTAAAATTCACAATACTGATAAGTTTTTCAAAATATGGCTACATGTTTCGCTGCCACAGGACAATGGACTAGTATTAGTGTTGTTGGCGGGCCGATGATGCTGCCTGTGGCAGCGAAACATGTAGCCATACTTTGAAAAACAAGTACTACTATTGACTGAAAATTAAGGTATGTTGATCACAATACTGGGTAGACATTAATCATTCATTAATCTTCAAATTCTGGATCTAAAAAACGCTTCTATGAAAACTGATAAATATTTTCTCATTTCAGGTTGAATGCAAGAAAGCACAACCCAAGGAAGTGATGTTACCTGCCAATCTAGCAAAGTGTCGGGCTACTGGCAGCCGAGCATATGGTGAGTTGTTATTGGTGAGCCCTTCTCCAGCAGCGGCGAGCAACGTCCCACAATCTACTGCCGCCACCTATCGATATGCACCTTATCCGTTACCAACGCCTCTCACACCTTCTTACGTCCAGTTCCCCAACCCCGCGGGTCATACTTTATATAACGTTACCGGGGCCATGCAAGCGGCGGCTTCTTTTAAACGCGTGATGGCCGCGACCGCTGCAGCCGCTGCGGCCGCTCTGAGACCGCCGCCGACGCCGACCTTGACCTATAGCATGTCGGATCTCCTCGGTGTCCAAGGGCTCGATATGTCGGCCGTATACCATCCTGCTATTCCTGCGGCTATCGGTCTTTGACCCGTCATCGCCTCCCTTCCTAGACCTCAGTAGATCCTTCTTGAAAACCATTAGGCTTTTCCTTACGAGAAAAAGTAGTTCGACCAAAGCATCCTACGCACATTCATTTACCCTTTTCCTGACTCTAAAATTTCCCCGCAAAACTGTAGAATAAATATATTAACAACTGTACTTAATCAAATTCTCGATCTCTTTACTCGAATATTTTCATTCCAAGGTTAAAAGAAGTGATCTCATTTATAAAAATAATACACAAACTAAAATAATTGCATCGGTTTTGTTTTAAAAATTCATATAAAAGCAAAGAGTTTGTCTTGACTTATAATATTAACCTCATGTTTTGCATTATCTCAACGAGTAATTATCTTGAATGTTATATTTACTACAAGAACTGGAAATAACTTGCTATTCATTCACACTGAAGAGACTTTGTGTAATCAATTCTCTTGTTTAATTAAAACGTTTCAACATAAAAACCGTATGTTTTTTACATTAAATGGGTTTGTGCTTTTAATAAAACATCAGTAGATTGAGTTTTCATTGTAAGTAATCAATGTTGCTTTTAACGTTTGTTATAGTGGAAATCAAACGCATCAAGATAATTTGTCATGAGTTAATCTTGTTCTATAAACGAAACATTGGTACTTCTTAGCTAACAGTTTCATCAATACATACAGAAATAATATTGTAACAATAATGACAACGTTCATGACAACTTAATTATATTTCACTTAGTTGAAATACTCGTTCTTATAAATCTCAGAATCCAAACACCACACTAGTCATTTAAGATACTATTTTTGCATTTATTTAAAACTTAATACGTAAAAAAATGTTCCAATTTTGTAAACGGGTCAAAGCATACTCCAGTAGGTTTGAAAAAACTTTAAATTTCAAGACTGGTTTAAACGCCTTAAACGTAGTTGTTTTAGTTTATTCGTAGTCTAGTTAGTGAAGCGAATCAATTTAGCTTAGGTTAGGTTAGAAAGGAAGATTCCAATCAAAATATTTAATTACGAACCAAAGTGAACAAAGAAGCCAAAATATCATTTAAATCTGTGATTTAAAATATACTCTTTTATTGATTATTTGTATATAAAAATAGAATAGTATTGTCCTTGTCCGGAATAAAATATTGTCCTTTGTATTTGAATTTTGTATTTATTTCAAGTCTTGCATGGCTCCAATACGTTACATTTACCTCGTGTAAATATTCCTCGTGTTTTGAGTTTTCGTTTAGGTCTTGTATACATATGCACTATTTGTGTCTACATATTTATATGTATATATATGACTTTATGCAAAAGTGTAATTTCACAATTCTGTGATTGTTAGAGGACAGACTACATAATTTAATCATTAATTTTATCATTATTTATTTTATATACATTGTTTTTACTTTATTTATTATTATTATTCTTTACATTTTTATATTTTTCAAAAAAATATTTAAACGAATTCCAAAATTGTATATATAATAATGTTTACTTTCAACTAATATTCTGTAGAAATTTCCACTTAAATCACTTTTATTTGTAGTTCTAAATCGCACCAAATTTATCTTTCATGAAATTTCATAATGTAATAAAACTTTCAGTGCATTTCAAGTATTATTCTATCAGTATTTATCCACTGGTTACTGTCGTTAATAAAAAACGTATTAATCAAAAATGAATTTTGTTTTTATTTTTAAAGATATTGTTTTTCATCTTTTTGGGTGGAGAAGTGCAGGATGAGTTTGGTGGCAAAAACTGATCCACTAAACTTTAAAAAATCTCCAGCTTAAAGTAAGTTCAAAGCGAGCCGATTAAAATTATAGTTTTTTTAATAATCAATTTTGTAAACAAAGAGGGGATGTCTTTTGTTTTTAAAAGTTCTGTTTCATTAAGACTAATGGTTTTTGTTTTCCAACAAAGTAGAGATCTTGTGTGGAAGGATTGACTTACTTAAACTGTCCTAGATTAGAAAATATGGCTCAAGTTTTACATGGAAACATTCGTAGGTTAATAGTGAAGACTATGTTATTAGTGTAAAATGAAATACAGTTACGCATATTACTAGGCTGTTTTGTACTTACAACAATTCAAATGAACAAAATGGGTTTTAAAATACGATGTTATATTCTATAGATTGAAATAATCTAAATTAAGAGAGTAAATAAAGTTGATGAAAACATATGTTAACATATGCAACATTGTAACTAAATTACTTTTATTTCCACTACTTGAAACTTCTCAAATCGAATTACTAAAATAAATATAATTTCAGAACTATATTTTGTTTTGTACATGATCACAGAAAATATTAATAAAGGTAAGTTCTAATACTTTTACTACTTAAAATGTTTACATATTTTTACCCCATGTTATCAGAGATGAAACAATTTTCTGCAAAATATGAAGACAAATTAAATTCTCCTTATATACTTAATAAACTTTCTCCGTTGGTGCTACAACACTTCATGGGTTTTGGCCTCTTTGACTACTACCATACTTTCATATTTTATGTAGATCTCCAACTACACCTTTTTACTACTTTGAATTATTTTTAATATAATAATATACCTTTATAAATTTGTCTAGCATTTCTGACAAGAGCTGGTCTTTGCAGTTTCCCTAACTAACATAAATACTATTTGAAATTTAGTGAATATTACAATAACACCCTTTAATTTCCTTATATAAAGTAAATAATAAACCAACAATAAGAAAACTTGTAAATAATGAGTTTGCGCAAAGAAATCTTGACTTAAAACTTAAAAATTATAACCATTATGTCTTCCTATTAATAAACATTTAAATTATTTTTTAAACTTTTGATTTAATTACTAAATTTACACAAAGGATTTTAATGTTATTTATTACAGACGAATGTGATAAATAAATAGGGTTCAGATTTTGCAGATTTTAAAAATAAATAAAATTTTTGTGTACAAAGACTTTACTAGTAATATGTGAAACTGTAATTTTTTGTAAACTTAGGCACTCAATTTAGCTTTCTTGCAGTGTTTTCGTGTTGTACATATCATAAAATTTAGAAAAATCTGTGTTTGCAACACTGCCGAAAACAGCCTCAATTTAGAAGAAAGTATTGTAGGTTTAGTTATTATTAGCTTCTATTTTATCTTTACTAAGTCTTTATAGAAGTTGTCTACAATTAGTTTAGATTTGACCTTTTGATCTGTAGGTTTTATGATTTTGTTTTATAAGTTGTGTGAATTTATACATATCGAAAAAAAATGATTAAATAGGAGAACTTACTTTATCATCAAAGTACTTAATGTTTTGTTTGCTGATATTTTTGTGTTGATTTTGAGCGGTTTTGAAAAATTGTATTTTAAAAACAATGTTTAAACTATAAACTTTTTCACAAATTTAAGTTTTAAACGATTGTTCCAATATAAAATTGTATATAATTTTTCTTTAAACAAATTTGAATTTACGTTTTCTTACTCTAAACAAAACACTTGATTTTTTGTACACCTCTAAGCTTTTCTGAGATGTTGGGTATGTATCACTTGATTGATTTAATTTTGACATTTGTATTCTATAGTCGTAGTTGATGTACCTCAGTACAAATTTAAGGTAATACTGTTTATTTTTCCTTAAAATATAACCATTTCAATTTTTTTTTTTTTTTTTTTTTGATACAACGAAAAATATTTATATTAAAGAAAAGCTTTATTTAGAAAAAAGTGACTATAACTACTTCATTTATAACTGATTGAATAAACGATGTGCCAAAGATATATAAACATGTTGATTGTTATATTTTCTATATACAGGAATAGCAATTTAGCCCAGTTACTTGATTTAGGTTAGTTTAGTTAACGAATTCCTTAGGGAATTCATGGTGATATATGTAGTTTGGTTATGGTATTTTTTAACAGTAGCTAAGAGATATAAATAACAATCAAATGTTCAGTGTTAGGAAAAGAGATGTAATGTACCTTAGGTGTTTTAATCTCTTTGTAGATGTTACTTAATACTCGATGTTTAGATTTTAAGGTATACATATTGTTGGTAACTATTAGTCATTTATAACAGACAATGTAGAACACAGGAACTCTTATCTGAATTCCTTGCATAGCACGGGAATAAGGAAAAGAGTCACTGTGGTGTATTTTGTTTTAAAGAATTCATTTGTGTAGAAATATTATTTTAAGTTGTAAGTAGCTTTAAACGTTTTTATATTTCGTTCACTGAAATCTTGATTCTATAAAATAAGTTTAATTAGTTTCTCAATTAAAGAAAATGTAATCAACCAAATCGTCAAAATATAATGGAAAAGTTTTCTAACCGTACACTTATTGAAATCAGATAGAAATCGATAGTAAATAGTTTTAACTGTAAATATCTCATTGCGTTCAAAGAATTAACACTGTAAGTTTCACAGGCAAATAATAATAATTAACAATAGGATATAACTCTTCATTAATCGAGGAAGGAAAAATATAAACAGCACTAGAAATAAAAAAATTTGATCAGGTAAAGCATTTTCTGTTCGAAAATCAAATCACAGAAATATATATTGTTTGTTTTTCATTTAAAACACAACTATAGCATTTATTAATGTGTAACAAACTGTATTTAAAATGTAAAACAACCTTATCAGTGAACAATGTTTTCAAAATCTCTGAAAATTACAGATTTTACCTTGCATTAAATGTTAACAATCACCAATATGTTGTCAATATTAATTAATATGTAAAAGTTTAAGAAAAATTAATGTATTCGTTATTAGGTTAGAGTCAGCATTCATTTTATGAACAAGTTAAGATATGCTTTTTACAAAACTGTTCCACTTTCCCCATGAGGAATTATCTCCACATATTATATTATATAAGTAAAAAAATATATATATTTCTACACAAGTGATACTTTGCTTACAAAATACTTTTAGTCTTGATGTATATATTTATATATGCTATTGTATTTCAGGTAGTGATTACAAGCACTTAATAATTATACTTTAATACAAATTCTTTAAATCAAATAATTAAACGTTTTATTTGAATATTTTTCAAAAAATCTACTTGATAACTTCATTGTTTAATGTTATTTTATTGAAATTCTCAATAAATGTTGAAATCTCACATTATATATTTTGTTTTTGCTGTGTTTCTCATAATATCAAAAGCTTTTACGTAGAAAGTAGTATGTAGAATAGTATCCGTAGTTAGTAGAAGCGCTTCCTTACCCCATCATTCCGGACACAACAGTTTTAGATGCTGTGCAGTTTCGATGCAATGCAATGCAGACGAGAAGTCACTTTGTTACTGTTCTGTCATTTAATTGGAGTGTCTCAGATCGTGTAAGTGAACCAAAACAAAACTTTAATGGAAACAAACAGCGTGATTCAAAGCACTATAAACTCTTTAGTTTATTATTTTATAGTTATTATTGAATGGTTTATTAGTTTTTGTTTTTTTTTTTAAGTTTTATTGGTTTGTTTGTTTTAAATTAAAAATAACTACAAATGGACAAAACAGAATTTAATTTGATTTAAAATAACTATTTTTGTGGAATATGAAATGACTAAATAATTTTACAGATACTTTGGAAATCCAAGAATCAGAAACGAAACGTAAATGAAAAAAGTATTTTCATAGTAAAAATATGTATAACAACGTATCGGTTAAACAATTGATTTACTGCATACATGAAAAATAATTTTTATCGCTACAAGGACTTACAATAAATCCCAAGAATTTTATCCCATTTTATTAACTTAAACCCATTTCTGGTTTATAGAAATTTTTAGTTTTAAAAAACTAGTTTTTAACATTGAAGGCTCTTCTATACCTTGAAGAAAACTCCCGAGTGTGCAGTATGATTTCAATACAAAAAACGGTCTGACTGAAGCCGCAAAATCGTTGAAACATGCATTCGTAATAACGTGTTTCGGATTCTATTTATAAATTAATAATCTGGGAAACTACTTTTAGTTATAAAAAAGGCTTTATATGTTTTACGTGTTAGCTTAAAATATGGAAATTATTGCTTAAACTCCCAAAAAATGCATTAAAAATAATCGATTTTTACTCAGTTAAACTGCTGATTAAAAGTAGTTGACGTCGATATCTTTCAATTATGAGATATAAGACAAAAGCACAAAGCCTTTAAGAACAATTTTAGATGTTTCACAAATTTTTAGGTTGAAAACCGGCGTCCGAAACGCGTTAGTACGAACTGCATATTTTTGCTGTTTTACGCAAAGTATAGTGAAACTGATATTTTATTTATACATACATTTGCCACATTTAAAATTTAAATATATAATTTTGAACTTTTTTCTTTACTGTCATACAATTTTAAGAAATAACTTCTTAATAAGGTAAAATAATACCTTAGTTCAACACTTCTTATTTTTGTGTTTATAGTAATAATTATATTTATAATAAATAAAATATGTGAACAATCTTTATTTATATAAAATGGATAAGTGCTTTAGTTACCTACATTCTCGAAATTCTTAATTACTGAATGTAATATTAATTGTTATTTTGTAATATTTTTTCTGATTACACACTTCCCCAGCAAGCGTTAATTGAAGTAAATTACAAGCGAAAAACATGGACCTTGTAATTTAGTTAGTATATTAATGGCATACTTTTAAATATATGAAAAATGCTCGAAAACTATAAAAAATAGTAGTGTTTGGAATAAAGTATACTAATAATAAAGCTGTATTAAGAAAACTAAGAAAAATTTAAAGCTGTTATTGTCGTAATGGAATTAATTTCTTTTAGTTTTTCAATAATATAATCTCACTGCTAAGTTCTTTCTTGAGAAAACCAACTTAGATTAGACTTTAATACATTAATGCTTAACTTGCAAATAAAATTGTTGCGATGCAATTTAAAAAACAAACTTATCTAACTTTACTTCTAGATTAATAGTTTCTTATTTAGAGTTTAATACTGTTTTCCACTTTCTGCCAATTTTCACACGAAAGATTTTTTATTTATTATTAAACGTTTGCATTTTTTTAACTCATTTTCATCTTATTTCACTATTAATATTATTATTTCTTATTGTGTTCTGAATCACTCTGACCTAATCGCTCGAACAGTTATGAAATTTCATGGAGGGTTATATCGATTGTAAATTCGCTATTCAGTTATCTAACATACCTGATTCATAATTTTGTAACTTTTGTTTTGAAAAAAACCTGATACTATGAGCTACCACTAACTATTGATAATTGTTTTTTTGTTTGATTTTAGATTTTATGTGGTCTTTGGGGGCACTGCCTGATGGTAAGTTTATTTAAATTTTGCTTGATTACTTAATATTTCTTAGGATAGTGATACAGGTAGCCTACCTATTTCCGCTAAAAACAAACTTTTCCCATCAGCCAAATATATCTAAATTTGTAATAAATACAGAGAAAGTTGGCATAACTTCTTGTGTATATGCATAAATTATGATTCATGGTTAAAGTTAAAGTTTCTGTTTGGAAAATTCCGATATTATAATTGTATTCCCAGTTTAAATGAAACCAAAATTTATATTTACTAGACAGTATAAGTAGGTTCACTTGATTATTGTATTTGAATTATTTCCTACGACTTTATATTGCCCGAACTATTTGTGGGTTTTCATTCCTAAACAAGATCATTAAATTGCATTAGAATTAGCCTACTTCTAGCAGGGAGCTTGTTGTTTTATATTTTAACTGCCCTCATTTACATCAGAGAGGTGACACACATAACTATTCCAAAATGCAATAACTATTCTGCTAAAACCTCTACAGGTAACTACAAGACTGGTTAATTAATGGACTTTTCTTCAACTCTAATATTGTCCCGCTCAGTTTTCTAATCTTGTTAGTCAACTTCCACTTCCATTATAAATTACTTCACGAAGAATCAGTTATTGTGATTGCTTACAGTTGACTTTCTAACTTCACTTACTTAAAAACACCTTTCTTTCATGAAAACGGTTCATTGAATGAAATTAACATTAGACCCAAACGAGTATCCTTTATCAAGTTAATATTCAAAGTGTTTTTGAACACATATCTTCTGCTGCATTTGAGAACAGAATATCTGATATTTTCACTTATAACACAATGTTTGTTTGTACTTTCAGCATATTGTACTAATTGTGTTTTTGTGTATTAGGTTTCCCCGCGGCGGCTTATGCTGCGTATGCGGCCGGCCGGGGATTCTCCGGCTACCCTAGTTTCGGACTTCCATACCCAACAGGTAATAGTCACCACCATCCGTTGGCACTACTTCCTTACACCCTCGACCCATTGTACCTGCATGCCGTGCCCCTGTGAACACCTAAGTGACTCCTCATTAACACTGCTCAAAACAGTACATTTTTAAAATCTGTTTCAAAAGCTTAAGCGAAATATTTTTCTGTATATTTATTTATTTATTCTGTTGTTAACCGATCTCGTAACAGCAAGAGTTGGTACTGTTTTTATACAATAGACAATTAACATTTAAATTTATTGTATGAAAACAGTAAATTTTCTTCACTGTGCTGATAACATATTTTAATGTACTCGATGTTTAAAAATATGTTTATTTTGCTAAGACAAACTTACGATTATTAACTACTGAATACAATGTTACCTTTGTATATATTTTTATTTTATTAAATTTATTGACATACTCCATTTTTTCAAAATAAAAACATTTTAAAGCAATAAATAAAAAATCTTAGGTATAAGTAGAAATCTTAGTAAATTTTTAGATCAACTTTTTATTTTAATTGTATAATATACCATCTTTAATACACACAATGGTGTTTATTCATTATTTCATTTTAGATTATCCTAATAGAAAATAACAAATTTAAATTTGTACTAGTAATATATAAAATCTAATTTTCTTTAAAAGAGTTTAAGTTATAAAGAAGTTGTTTTAGATAATCTGTAAGGTTAGGTGCAATAGATTAGTATCAAAATATTAGTTGTTTCGTAAAACTTATAACGAGAACATATGGAAAATATGAATTTAGCCAATACAGTAATACTTAGACTTAATGGGGCTCTAGTGCAGTATAGTAGTGGTTAGCACTCTAACTATCTATATGTAGTGTGATTTAGTAAATCAGGATTTCCATATTATTCCCTTACTAGATGTTGTTGGCAGTATAATATATGTATAAACCTTTCTAAAATTAGATTAGGTGTAGGTTGAAGTTAGATTTCTGTCAGTGTAGACATACAGTTAATACGAGTATTTTAGCTATAGAATTAGGCTACTTTGGTAATCGACCGTTTAAAGTTTTAGCTAGATGGATCACGCGGTTATTTCTGGTTTTGTGCTTTAGGCAGCAGTTAAATTTCAACAAATTATTTCGGTAGACTCATATTCGACTAATATTGAATGTAAATATATTGCGAGATAATGTTTAAAATTGAGTTCAAACTAAAATAGAAGAGGACATCATCAGTTTAAACCCGGAGTAAAATTATTTAAACGTTAAGAGTAAATGTAGATTAAATCGCGTGAGAGTTAAATAGTTTCATTTTATTTTTAATTAAAACTGAAATGAAATATTAAAGTACTTTGTTAATCGATACTATTTTACTATATTTTTATTTTTAATGCTGTCCTAATAACCATTGTCATTTCACTTTCAGTTTTAATGTGGTAGATATTTTGTTAGAACTTGTTTACTTTTTTATACAATTACATTTATTTATTATTTGTGAATTGACAAAAAATATATGGTTTTGGACATAGTGTTATGGGTTAAATTACTTTCCATTTAAATATAAGTTTTATTTTGCATCATTTTCTATTAGATAGCTGTGTTTTTTCATGACCTTCTACTTTCCAATAGAGATATTTTCTTTTTGAAATAATACATAATACATCATTTTAATATTACGGACAGCATTAAAAGTATTTCAGAGCAGTTTTTTAGTAGTAGGCTACATTTAGCCCTTTCCCTTATCTAAATAATTTCAATTATCGAGACAGCTCCAACTAATCTTACAACAATCTTCCATTGTACAATCCCACTTTCTAATAAAATTTGATTTTTTTCTTGTATTTAAATAGTTTTTGTACCTTCCTAAAGTAGACTTTAAAGTTATAACCTGTAGTAATCCAACTCTACCTTAAGTACTAACAAGTTCTTTATTATAATTTCTTGTTTTATGAGCACAATTTGAAGTTATAATTTTAAGTGCAAAAGTCTTGCCTGCTCAAATATTGTACAGTATTTTACAATTATATTGTTATTTTATAACTTATTTTGTTGTTTTATATCACTTAATCTGTATTTTTTTAAACTTGAAATAATCACATGCTCAGCAACACGTATAGTATTCATTCTTAAAAAAACATTTCCTTATACACTTTTAATACACACATTGATTGCATTTGAAATAAATAACATAATTTCTCAAAAAAAACATTCCCTGACTACGAAATAAAAATTTATTGCATTTGATTATTTTTTTTTATTTTTTTTTCATAATACAAAGAAAGCAATTCATAACTGTAACAGATTTTTTCATTTCTTTTTCTTAGGTGTGGTGGGTGTAATCCCAGATAACTCCCGATACCTCCTGGGAGAATATGTTAATACGAACCTTGTTGGACAAACATGAGAACAAAATAAAATAATAATTGTAATAAATATGAATAAACTGTATTTTGAATCTCCGAAATAATAATATGCAGTTTGTGAGCAGCGTGTGAATTTTTAAATCAAAGACATTTATTTGTTAATTTGTTGAGGTGTAAATAATGTTTTTTTTTGTTTTTTTAATAAATCAGGTAATTTATGAGCTCTGTCCTTTAATTGCTAATGTAAGTCCTGTGATAAATAATAATATATACCTGTTAATAAATGAATATATCTGATTTATGGGTTTTTATATTTTAAATCTTGTACAAGTGTTGGTGAATTGTTACTTATTCAGATGCATAAGTTGAGTAATGTATTATTTTTAACTTTTTTATAACAGGTTTATACCACTTTTAATATATCAGGAAGGTTTTGACTAAACAATTTAAGAATCTTTGCACAATAATAAAATAGTAATTTTCGTCGATGAAAATATATTTGTAGAGGTTTCAACAATATATTTAATTTTGTAATAAGGTATTATTAATTAAGCTGATTAGTAATGTGGTTACACTCAGTTTGGTTAGGCTATGTTAGGTGTAGCAAAATACAGTAAACTCATGTCTTTATTTATAATATTTTGTTTTTGAATCATCTGAAATTGTTTCCATTTTATCTTACCAGGCATAGTAATTATCAAAGGTCAAAGTAATCAGTAAGACCGACAAATTCATAGCTAAGTTGGGTGTATGGCTCTAAAGGTATTTTTGCCTTGGTGAAATTGTGTGTAACTAATATAGGCTATATAAATTGTAATTTTAAAAGATATATGTAATTTTTTTTTAATTATTTTATCTGACCAAGCGAAGAAATTTCCCTACTTTTAAATTACCCGTTGTTATCAATATTGAATATTTAACAAGTTGAACAATCGAATGTGTCCTAGAAAAAGCTAAATTTAATAAAATATTGTTAGGTAGTTGTAACTGAAGAGCTTCAGGTGTTCACAGATGCATGGCAAAAATGCAACCAAAACAACCGATTTTATTTTTATTTATGGTTAATTTGAAATATAATTTTGGTGCCCATTTGTATAATTTAGCCCTTTATACAGGTCCGAGCTAGGGTGATGCCCCCAATAAATTGGCTCACCATCTGAGACAACTCATCAATAAACTACTCTCTTCACTATTGACTGTTTATTACGAGTGATTGCCTAATTTTAAATGTACGAGTGTATGAATGGTTAAGAGCTTTACGATATTAATAATTTTTACTATAATGAAATTCGTCCTATAATTCAACTCCGTTGAATGTATTATTGATTTAAAGAATTGTGATATTAATTCTCAAGTATTTTGTCTACAAGTCGAGCATTTTCTTTTTCAATAGTCAATTATTTTTTACAAAAATTCTAATGCTATTGGAAAATGCTATTTCTCAGAGTTTCAACAAACAAAGGTGAAACCGTGCCATCGCTTTTTACAAATAAATTAATTTTGTATAAATTCTACATTTTTTATTAAGATATGAGCGACTGTATGTTCATGGCTTACATATCTGTTTGTATACCTGCACTGCTTGTTGAAATGTATGTATTAAATTAAACTGACTGTACTCATGTTGATATGATATTAATAAAATTGAATCAATACAAACAAATTGGGACAGTTCATCTTTTATCTTTCAGTACATCATGAAGTAATACGAAACTATAATTAGTGTATACGTTACTTAGAAGAGGCGATTTAGAACCTTATAAATTAAACTTTCCTCACATTATCAAGTTAGGTGTTTATTTTTTCCTACATGGTTGGCCTCTCAAACAATTCCTTGAAACAATTAAGCAATTATATTCTTAAAATGACTATTAAATAAGCAACAAAATAAATATCAGTAGAGAAATGTTGCTTTACTTCAATTACTTAAAGCAATTTACACTTGACACTTAACATACACATTTGGTGCAAAAGAAAATTTAATATTAAAAAATAAGTAAGAGTAGTATACGTCCAGCAATAACAACGAATTATGTGATAAAACAAACCTTTAAATATTCTAAACATTGCGTTATTTTTAAATAATATTTCTAACTTTGTAAGTTTGGTAAGTGCATGAATAAAAATATTAATTATGTCAAAATTCTCTAACAAAATTCTGTTTTTATTTTTTTTCATGATTTTAAACCTACTTTGTGACTCGTTCATTACTACAGAGCTATATTGTAAGAAATTTGTCTAATTGAATTACAATATTATTACAATTTTATTATAAACTAATTAATGTTCCTTTGCTCATCATTATTGAATGCACACTTATTAGTAGGTAACTCAAATTTACAGACTAGGAAATTTATTTATTTATGTTGCTTTCATTTATAAATTTTAATATAACTTTATAAAAAAAATTACCAAATTAATGTACAGAAATAACAAAATATAAGTTTTTTTATTGGCCAAATGACGAGTTCAACACATTCTTAATTTGTGTACATACTCTTTTATATCAAGCCATTAAAAGTAACTACCGTTGGATTATTCTCTCTTGTTCATCTAAAATAATGTATAGCTGCTGAGGACAAATACTAGCAAAGAGTAAAAACTTTGATACTTAGAAGATACAATAACAACAACAAGTTCAAGTTATTAACGAATTAAACTGTAATTAAAACCTTAAACGACTAATTAGTGAAACTTGTACTCAAAATTTAAGCCGTGATAGTAATAATATAATGAACATTCAAAATGCAGAAACAAAATTTGCAATGTTAATATATATTTTTACAAAGTTGATATATGTAACGGGATGTATGAGATTACTGGATAGAATTTATTTTTCAACTGTAAGTTTTGTGTAAAAATTTTGAAACTCCCGCCTTACTCTCAAGGTATGGATATTGATTGACCTGTCATTGCATGTTGACATACTTAGAAAGCAGGGAAGAGATGCCGACGTGCGGTATAATAAGGCCCTGTGTGTAAACACAAGCTAAGGAATATTGGCATCTCTAGTAATAAAGACTGAGTGATACTGTACATCTCCACAAACACGACAACGACAACTTGTGCTTATTAAAACATAGCAAAACAAACAAAGTTTTGTGTACGGTCTGATGAAGACATTTAAAGAACATCACCAAGATCTTTAATTTCAAGATTTTGCTGTACAAATATTTCCCTTGAGCTACTGTATAAAAAATATGTTTGAAATCACTGTTCGAGTAAATTTTAATTTAAAATCTTTTCATGTATTACTCATTCTAATAAAGAGTAGTAATGCAGAACGATGTCAGTACAAAGAATGTTTTCGTATTCAAATGTCCCATATTGATTCTTCTATCACTTTTCTCATATTGATTCTTCCATCACTTTTCTTATATTGATTCTTTCATCACTTTTCTCATATTGATTCTTCCATCACTTTTCTCATATTGAT
>JAGFPH010000098.1:927477-944833 GCA_018207615.1 Philaenus spumarius
CTTTTCTCATATTGATTCTTCCATCACTTTTCTCATATTGATTCTTCTATCACTTTTCTCATATTGATTCTTCCATCACTTTTCTATCTATCACCTGCTGTAACTTAACTGTAACATAATGTTGCTTGCTTCTATGAAATAGTTTTTATACTCACCATTCACACTAAGAAGATTATGTTTTATACTATTTACTGTTCACAAATTATAACATATTCATTCGATTAAAATTTTTATTTACTAACATTTTTCACCATTGATTATCCATAAAACTATTTAGAAAATAAAATCACCTCGGATGTAAATTTATGATCAAAAGCTCATATTATTTTTAGTATAAAAGATCTTTTTAAGTCTTTTTAGTAATTCTTTTGTCAATGCTCCTCAATCCTCTATTTAGATAAAATATATTTTTAGTTGTAACAATATTCGAAAAATCATTATTTATAATACATATATATATATCCGCAGTCGTTTGCCAGAGCATGCAAGTGTTTCGACAAAAACTTTTTAAAACCAAAAATAATTTTGAATATCTTGAAAAGCATATTTCTAATTAAATGTAAACAGTTCAAAATAATAAATCTTCCTTTATGGTAATAATTTATGTTAGGGTAATTTATATCAAATGGACTTATCTTTATAGGTGTAGGGATGTCAGTGTGTTCACAAGCTAGGGCAAGTTGCAACATGTCTGGTGCTAGGTGTCTTTCTGGTAAGCGGTTAACTTAGCGAATCCGTTCTTTGTGTTAGACAGACTTTGTAAACTATTTATAGCCGACATCAGATGTAGCTTAGAGTAGACTGTATATATTAGTTTTTAACTACAAATATTACAAAATAAATGGGAAAGATTAAAGAAATGTAGGTAAACAAAAACAAATTAAATATATAAATTCTTTTTCCTTAAAAACACAATACGTCTAACCACAGAAAACAAATATAAATTGTTGTTACACTACAACGATTGAGGGTTAAGAGATGGGAAAATCTATAAATTAACACACAACGTAATATTCAGTGTGACCGTTTCTGCAATTTCAAGTGTTACCAAGTCAAAAGGTAGAGCCGAGGTAGTTGTGTAAACTATAGTCGTTCATATTGGCAATACTAGACGGTTGGTTTTGACTTTAACTTGTAACTTTTCTTGTTCCACTTAGATATGTTAAATATCTGTTATCTGTGGTGCAACTTTTAACTTTCAATTTAAATAATTAAAATATTGTTTAAATAATTTTCTGTTGACAAAAATGTTTTATCAGGGTTTTCTAATTTCGTAATAATGCATCTCAAAATGATGTTTAATCTGAGATAAATTTTTTTTAGGAAATACAATTTATAACATATATGCTTGTTTGAAGTTATTTAACACATGGAATCAAGTTATATTACAAGATAAGATTAATTATTCCTTTTATTGGTTCATTAAAAACTAATAATAATGTTATTAACAAATTTTTCAAGGATTTTTATTTTTATTTTAGGCTTATCAAATAGAGTGATTGAAATTATTATTCTTATAATTAAATAATATTAAATATATAGATATTGCAATCTTCACTTTTTTTAAGGTTTCAATATTTTTGTAAAATAAAAAATAAGTTAAGTTGGAAAAGTTGGTTTAATTATTGGGTTTTGATCAATTTTATTTTCCTTAATTTAGTATAGATTAATCTGATATTTCCAATAATAAAAACCAATCATAAAATAATATACGACTTAAAAAAAGGATTTAATCATTTTATTTTAAATTCAATCAAAGAAGTTAAATTAAAACAACATACCTTTTAATGTTTTCAATGCCACAAAATTCTATGAAATGTACATTTAAAAACATCCTATGCCTTGTACATATTTCCCAATGTACCGTAGTCAATTAGACACAAGATGCCATGTCAATAGATTAGAATAATTTAGCTTATTATTTGTGTATATCTTATAAATTGTAGATTAATTTTCAAAAATAATTTTCAGCATGGCTCTAAAATTCATGTCTAGATAGAATCAATGTTTAATTTGTCCAAAACATGTTAATATTATTTGCTGTTGTAATAAAGTAACTAAAGTAAAAACTATAATTTTGAAAAGGATATTTTTCTTTTACACATTATTTAATAAATTGTGTCTATAAATCATAAGTTAAAATAAATATAGGCCTATACATAAATTATGTATAACTTATGTTGTACATAATTATTATATTTGCTGTATGCACCTAAAATCTTAAAGTGCATTTTAATTTTAACGAGATTTTGAATAATTTTGTTATGTTAAGAAAACTTGAAAAATGTGTAGTAAAAAATAATATCTGTTATTGAACGAGTCAGATTCTAGGTTTAAAAATAAATACATACCCTTAATTATTATAAAATAAAATGATCATTGTCTTGGACATGACTTTTATTTCAATACAGGATTTTATTAACCAATTTAAATAGTTGCAGATTAATTACTTGTGAGAACATTTTTTTTTTTTCTTTGTGTAGGCCAACACACTTATATTGATCCAATGAAGAATTTATAATAGTTTTTCATTAAAAATAGTGAGTTAATATTTTTTTTTTAATGGTTTAGTATTAGAAAGAATATAAGAAATCACATAGGTTTAGTGCTTCTGGAAATAAAATATTGTTAAAATGAAAACATCTCTGCTACGGAGTTGACTTTAAATTCCGAAGATAAAACGGAATCAACAGATGAAGAATACAGGGAGATGACATCAGGTGAAGATTCAACAAGAACTTGGAAATTACAAAGTTAGAATGTGTTGTTTATTTTTGATTGGGTTAGAGTTTGAAACAGTTTAGTTTATGTTTGAAAGAAAAGCAAATTAGTTGGTTTCAATATTAGACAGTTTAGACTAATTTTTGTGAACGTTGATCATATAACAACGTGTGTATTAGTTATGTACGACTCAATGTTTTCAATGATATTTTACAAGCCAATGAGAAACGAGCTATTTCTTTATTGCAATAAAATGTTGAATGAAAAGTGTCTGTATTGATAGTTTAAAATATATTTCTTTGCTAAATTTTATTTGTTTACAAAACATTACTATTAATAATGTTTCACCTAGCTTGCTAACAATCACAACCTCCAGTACAATTTCAAGGTTCAATCACAGTTACAGATGTTCGGTTTATATATGCTGCATTACTCTCCCGTCTTCAATACGCGAAATATCATAAAATAAAGATATTAAAATTACAAAACCCCAAATAAATGGAATTAATTGAACTGAATTTGTTATTTTTTTAAACACATTATTCTACTAATAGAACGCTTTATTTAAAAACCACACTCAGCTAATGGAAAACTTAAAAAAAAAAACATTTACAGGTTTTATTGAATCAAGGTTAAAATAATCTTTAAAAAATTAAGTTGTCAGACATTGTCTAATTAAACTTCTTTGTGTTGTAAGTAAACGCAGTTGGTTTAAGAATAAGTGTATTTCAATTATGTAGTGTTTGCCCGAATGTCTTTTAACAATTATTGCTTTATAGGGACTAAAAGTAGAATAAAGAAAATCACACTACCATTTTCCTAAAGGTATATAACAGTATAATACTGTAATATTAATTTTAATACAATATTAACTATTGTAACATAACATAAATGTAGTTTTTCCGTATTTGCCTACTTTGACCGTTCAATCAGATTTTGAGGTTTTTTTAAAATTAGACAACCTTTGCTGTACAATAACTCAACATTTTCTCTCAGTAATTCAAACGCTTACTTATTGTTTAAAATGTTCTTTCCCAATCGTTGTGCTTGTAAATTATTACTGAAATAGTAAACAATTGAGTCGTCAGTAGTCAGACAACTAACAGTTTTAGATTACCTTGTTTGTAGGATGTTATAGTTCTCAGATTTTTAACATAGTGATTAAATTTCAACGTTGTAGAATTGGTCAGTTCTGGTGAATTGAAAGTTGGATGTCCAGTGTTTATGTGTGTTACTAGAAATTTTGTAGTTTATTTTTTTTAGAGGTCAGATATAGATTATTGCAGTTGCTGTTTGTACATTTGCAAATCAAATTGTTTTTTGTTTTGTTATAGTTTATATTTTAACTTTTCACTTTGTTATATTTATTTTTCAATTATAGCTTTTTTACTTCTCCTTGTCCTATTTAAAGAAAAATATTTTATCGAGTTCTAGTAAAATATGAACTATGACAAATGAAAAAATGATTTGCAAGTGCTTAAAAAGTGCCCATTTAAAAAATGATCCTGTAGTTCAAATAAGTTCATATTATACATTCTAGTTATTTTCTTCCGGATATTTAATAATACTTTAATTTTTAATATATATTCCTGTTTTTTCCTGAAAATTCCTCTCTAGAGTCCAATAACACTCCAGTGCCAAGTTTTTTTGAGATGGTGATCATACTTATTAATTTAGGCTAATTGATCACTTTTAGTTAGTTTAAATCAATGTTGTGTTGTAGGCCTATGTACTAATGGTGATAAATTATTAGCCATGATTAACCTTTATTAGTTTAGTTAAATTGTAATGTGTGTAGCTTAGTTCTACCAACAGGAACAACATTATTCCATCATCTGTGTTACGTGTTCTATTCAAAATTCAAATCCTGTAATTGACATTGATTTGAATTAATTGACTACTGGTAGAGATGATGTTTTCTTTTAGGTTAAATGATTATGGAAACTAAATAATGCTTTATTGTGTTCGGAACCACATATAGATTTGTGCGCAACTGAGTCAATACATCATATTAATGTTTATAAAGAGTTCATCAAAAGATAATTAATATTATACTGTTAAATAAAGAATATTAAAAAAAACAGATTTACCTTGGTAAAATGTAAATGATCCACTTTTTTTTAACTGAAAGATAAATCTAAACTTGACAATTATACTTAGCATTTTTAAGTCATTCAGATTTGAAAAAGAATTAAAATTTGTATACCTTTTGAAAAGTGAGTTAAATTTTTACCATAAACAGTCATAATTTGAATTTAAAATTTATTCTTAATATGAAACTATTTTATTTCAATGTTGTTCCTTCTTTACTTTAATAGTTTACTGTTGTGTAGTATTTACTTAATAGTTTAGTACTATTCATTCCATTTTTATAGTTAGTGTAATTTTAAAATATTACTAACAATTTGAAGAAATGATACTAGACTTAAACAGTATAGTTTTTATTCTGCTTGTCTTTGTAGCTTAAAAAAAGTATCATTACTCCAAATAGTCAAATACTGTGTCAACTAACTTCCTTACAGGTGCTGCCATCTAGAAACTGTCCTCATAACTGCTTTTAGCACATCTCTCCCAACCTTGACAATGTCTGGTGCACAATTAATTAATTGAACGCAGTACTGTAATTATTTTAATTGTGATCAGATTGTATCTTTAATATTTTACCTTTCTTTGGTTTGGTTTAGAATTTAGGTTATAGAAATGTTAGGTAGTAGTTCTAACATAAAAGTAGGAATACATTTTCAGGTTCACAATGCTTAGTTTGAGGTCTGATTTATTAAAAGTTAGTTGTAATTTTATTGCAGTTCATAAAACGTTTGTTTAAAGAATATAATTATTGATTACATGTATAAACTAAATTTTATTAAATTGTCAAACTTAATCATTTAAAACATGTTGGAATATGCAAAACTAATGTTAAATGTTTCCACAAAAACAACTTTTGTTTAGCATACACAAATAAAAGATATTAATTTAAATTTCAAATAAAAAATTTTAATATTTTAGTTTGTATATATATAGACAAAACGTTCTTGCTTTGCTTAGTACTAATAAGAATTTTTATGTAGGTTGGAAGGGAAATATAGTGTAATGAAATGTCTTTTAGTGAAAATATTCCATTAAGTTTTTTTTATTCAAGCTATTACCCAACACAAGCGATTCTATAATCACTTTACTCTTATAAATTCCCAGATGAAAGATTTGTTTGACTATAGGTACAAACAATCAAGAAGATCAAGGACTTTACTGAATATATTTTGGCAAAACAGCTTTATATTAAACCCCTCTAACTGCAGGTTACATGCAGTAGGTCAACAAGCCTAGTTTTAGTGAAATTTCTGTCATATCCTCTCAACATTCTAAACCACACCCTGGTGTATTCAACCTGTTTACACAAACAACTCTGCCTCTTTCATAGTCTGAGAATAAGGATCAGAATTGCGTCCCATGTAGGTATTATGATGGATTCTGCAATGTAAATATACGTCACCCTTTCCATATTGGATTTCCAACCCCTTTCAGTATTTATTCATATTAGACGTATATGCTAATATTATCCACAACGAAATTTCTAAGTTTACTAGCCATTATTTATTAGTGTCAATGTATGTTCTTCCTTTTAAACCTTAGACAAGTTTTTATACTTTTCAAAAAAAAACATACTATAATTTGTAAATTTCATAATAGTTTACAAACGTTGCTTTATTCCCTAAAAATATGATCGACTAAAGTTCATGCATTTTATGTCTTGTAGGATGCTCACTTTTCATGTAGTACTTATAGGTATTTATACTCATTTCCCAACCTGTTGTTCTGAGACAAGACATTATACAGTTTTTCAAATCCTAAGTCCTTTGAATAATCTGTGTTTATTCTACTTTTTGGCTTCAACATTTATTATCAGGTTCATTCGGTAACAATTGTTGCAGTGTGATTATTATAATTATACTTATTTTTAATCATAATTATGATTAAAAGCTACATCCCTACTTTCATGAAGAATTTACTCACATACCATTCTATTATAATTAACACCTATCATTTTTATATATTTGTATGTACTAGTTAGAAAGTTTATTAAATTCGTCCAAGAAAAATTATTTATTATAAAATGAAACCGTTTTAAAATTTTTTTGATAACTTTACACACAATAATCAAAGCTTTACCTTTATTTCCTTAACCAAACAAACAATGGAAAATTTATTGGTATTTTAAAAGAGGAATGAATATGAGTATTATAGAAAGCTTCCAGTTCTATAGTGTAATATAAAAATTTGGTCCGATATTTTTAGTATTCATAGGTATCATATAAAAAGACAGTTTATAAAAACAAATCTAACTTCTAGGTAAAATGTAGAAGGTTTTATAAAAACATTTACCACTGATTAGTTTTTAAAGAACTTCACTTAAATAAGCTGGAAAATGAGACGATTTAATTCTTTAAAAATGCATTTAGTGGTTTTTTATTTAGCTTTAAACTGTAGTTTTTAGCCTATAGTTTAACTAAGATGTTGAATGAATGGTGTAAATGCTTTATCATTTTTAAGAAATATATCCTACTCAATTACCTTAGTATTAAGCATTAAGTAGGAAGCCACCAACCCACTTTTATGATCTTGAGTAAGTACTGTAGTTTCAATTTAGTTTAGTGCATGTTTATCTTTTTTTAATATTTCATGAAGTTTTTTTCAGCTTTGAATTTTATTTGGCATGTTTTGCTTTTGTTTGTGTTATTTTTATTTTATTTTCTCTTTATATTATTTAAAATTATATTTATTTCTGAGTAGTGTTCTCTAGTACTGCCTTTGATTTTATATTTTTATTTATTAAAATCACAATTTACAAATTTATATATAGACTACTAGTACCTTACACCATTCAGAACTAATGAGTAAACATTATATTCAGTTTTAAAATACATATTTTATTTTATAAAATGTATTTAAGTTACTTATAACTCACTTATAAAAATAATAACTGAGCAAATTTTGTTGAGATAACATTATTATTGTTTAGCTTGCTTAAACATAATAAATATTTGATACACTTTGAAATTTACTATGCAATTTTTGTAGACTAATTTTTTGTAATCTTTAAAATGCATGAAAACAGCTTTCTCAAATTTTTAATTTTAAAATTTATATTTACACATTAATTTTAAATCGCATGTCTTGAATGTACTTTTAGTTTGCTGCCTATTTTGCCTCTATTGCCTTAAATTCATATTCAAGCATTAAAACCTTTTATTTTCTTCTTATTTTTTTTTTAAATTTGTTTCACCTTAGTTGCATGTCATATTTTAAAAAGGGGCTACCGGGTGAGTCCAATGTCCAATTTCCTCCCTTTGCAACTTTTATTTTTCCTCTCATCTTTCATAATTTGGGAACTTAGGGAATTTAAATTTTCATCGCACTGAACAACTAGTCAAATAAGAAACTAGTTAAAATTTAAAATTTATTTAATGTACTTCATAGAAAGCTGTTTTCTCTTTGATAATAAGATAAACAAATTAAAGCCTACAGGTTAAAATAACATTTGGTATAACTACTAAAAGGGATGGAAGTAAGTTAGTTAAATATTAAAAATATCATTTATTCAAATTTAACTAAATAAAAAAAAATAATAAAATATGTTAAATAATTACTTTAATTCATTAATTTCTGAAATGATTATATTTTTTTAAGATTGGGAGAGGATGTGCTAAAGAATATTTTACAATATATTATTGATTTTGATTGATTAATTTTGTTCTTGTTAAAAAATGGGCTTTAATTTTTAAATTGGGTTGTCATAGGGTTTCCTGGGTACAGCTTCTTCCCTAATCCTACGACTCCGACCTCAGGACCGCCCGGTCAGCCCCAAAGCAATGATCGTCCCGCACAATATTACGAGTATCAGCAAGGACCCCCTTCGCTTACAGATGTCAATACGAATAATCCTCAACGTAAAGCTACGCCGACACAACCGTTGATGATGAGATCGGATATGTATTCCGGAGAAGAAAGAGTTAAGACATATGTAACAGGTAGGTAACATGCTTACTCCATCACTCCTAAGCTGATCATTGTTGTAATGTAGAGCTCATTCAATCTCAGGTTGACAAGATACTTAGTTGAAGGTAAAGTAGTCTTGGAAGTTCAACCCAATATCGTAGATGGTTTCATCCCATCATTATTTAAATATTTTATGAACCTGATGTTCATATTAAAGTCATTAGTTTTTATTTTAAATTTTATCATTTATATACATTTACAATAATTACTATTTTATGGTATTTCTAATTTCCAAGTACGGTAAGTAGTAAAAACATATTGTGGTTTCATTATAATTAATTGTATTCTTATGTTTTAAGCATTTTGACTAAAATACACATTTAAAAATAATTATGTACCCTGATGTTACAATCTTATTTTTCCTTGCCTCAAAAACAGTGGTAGTTTTTGAAAGTTCTGAGTTTTTAAAACCAGGAATATACACTTTGAAATTAGCAGAGTTAAAAAAAGACGATAAATAGTAAAGGGAAGTTAATTATATATTTATGAGGAATATAAGGCAATTTATGTGAGAAACACACAAAATTAGCCAAAGTTACCCCAGTTGACCACACTTAGTATTGAAATGAAAATGTCACTGAGTACATTTTATAAATTCATTCACCTACATGTCAGTTTAGAGATATTAGAGTAAATTGTGGATTATTGTACCAACACTAGGCTATGTATTTTAAATAGAACTTTTTTAACTATTTATAGGTCAAAATTATTTATAAATTTAAGTATTTTCCCCTCAAATTTGAGTCCATGATTAGGTAAGTAAGTGAAAAATGAACATACAGTATTTTAAATTTTATATTTGTGGATAAACAATACTGAAAAGTTACATGGCAAACATTTACATGTATAGGCTATATGTTGGTTTATTTTTCCTGCATTTTTCCTTATAAATGTATTTTATGAAATAACAATTTTTAAGGAAATTGTGCACCAGACTTGTCTTAGAGAGATGCAGAAGTGGTTACTGTCAGTTATTTGTAAACATATTTCTGTTTTAAATTGAACTTATAACATGTGTTCACATGTGTGTAGCTTTGTAGGTTTGGAGTTTCATTCAAATGTTTAATTTCATTTACAGTTTCTAATTTGATTGAATTTTCATTAAACGTAAAATGAAAGATTCCACACTATTTTTCTATTATACATGCCGAAATAAATCCAAAATCTTAATATCTAATTTATGTTTGTTCTTGTTACTTCTTAAAATAACATTTTTTTTAAATGTTATCTTCTAAAAAATACAATATTCTATGAAAATTTTAAAGAGGATTTAGGTGACTTGAAGCAATTTGCCAGTTTTTTCCCATTATTTAGACATGAAGAAAACTGGCAAAGATAGTGCAGTTAATTGCATAGAACGTCCTGAGCAATTTAACGGAAAATTTTTTTGGGCTTTAACTCTTTTGTTATAAAATGTTAATTTTTACTAAAAAAACTATTTAATTAAAATAGTTGCACTTGTTTAGGGAGTTGCATTTTATTTGTTAAATTTCAATATTTATATCCAAAAATTCTAAATTCTTTCCTATAGTGTAACAACTCTTTGACTACAATGACATACTCATAGTATGAACACACATTTACGTTTATTACTAATTGATATTTTTCAAAGTACAGTACAGTATAATAATGTTCGGTAGTATTTAGCTTTGCTTTTATCCTGAAGGTCTGCTTTATCTGTTGGAATGCTAACTTGTATTGTGACTAACCTCTTGCTTACAGCCAGCTTGTATATTGTTTGTTATTTCCTGTATTAATAACTTAACTAACATCCTCTAATCCTACTCTTGTTTGTCTGATTTGTCTGTTGCTGACAGTGGATCTGACGAATGGCCAACTTACTCCAAATAATAATACGCCTTTGCTAACACAGGCTCTTTCAGGTACTGAACTTCATCAGCTAATTGTTTGGTCTTTGGCTTACATTTGGTATTCTGTTCTGTATTTAGGATTCCGACTTTGGGGAATATACATGCTCGGGATAAAAATATATTTCACAAAATTTGTCATTCTTGATTAGCATCTGACAGCTTACCTACGAGCTTTTTAGTAAAATTTTTTAGAAATATAATTTCAAATTTTAAAAAAGCTCTGCTTCTTGGATTTATGTATTATTAGAATAAAACTTTTACTGTTGTTGTTATTTTAAGGAAATTTATTTTTGTATTATTATTATTTAGGACATGCTTATCTTTAATAATTTTTTTTTACAAATTGCAAGTATTTAGGTCTAAGTTAATCAATACTCTAAAGCTAAAAAATGTTAATCTTTAATTTCTCAACCATTTTATGAAACAATAAATTTGATATAAACGCTAGTCCAGATTTCCTTTATATCTTGCAACTATAACAAAAAAATGGATTTGAGAAAAGTATACAAATATTAGAAGTAGTACTTAAACTTTAAAAAGAATTAAAAATTAAGTCTTTACCAAAGAAGATCCTGCAATTTAAAAACAAAAATTACAAATCTTTAATTAATCCTTTAAGATAACTTAAAGCAATTTTAAGAAAAACACTCACAAAACAGATACAGAGCTAAATAAAGCTCAATATTTTGTATGTCCTAAATAGTTTCTCAAAGTATGATCCCATCATAGCAGAACATTTTGTATATACATTATTAACTAGTACATTAACTTAAATGAATGTAATACAGAATCAGTGTTGTAGTGATTTTAGTATCTTATTTTCTTGAGCTAATTAACCCTTAAGTGGGCGCGCCTCTGTTTGAAACGTAACTGGGCGCGCGGGGTGTAAAAATACCCCCATATTAAAACCATTTTTATTTAGAAATAAAAAAATTTGAATATCCTTCTACAAATACTTTTTGTACTACCTCATTTATTATCATTTCATTGCTTAAAACGTTAATTTTTTCATAACATGATTTTTTATGTAATTTTTTTGAGAACTTAAAATCTTTTGATTAAAAAGTGCATCCTTTGAAAAAAAAATTAATTACATACTCGTTGTACATAATGAAATATCTTAAATCATTTTTCTGAATAGTAGTGGCTTCCAAATAAAAAAAAAAAATATGTTTTACAAAATTTTTATTGATAATCTAAAATTTGACCTAATAAGGAAGTTAGACAATAAATTTTCTCTTAATTTTCAATTTTACAGTTTAAAATGAACAACATAAACATTTCACTAACATAAAATCATTTGAAATATTAAACATATTTATTTCATGATGTAAACTGAAGAAATATTTCAAATAGAACTATGATTTTTTAGATACATATGTTGAATATATACTTAAAATTGCACAGAGATAGTTCCCAAAACACGTACGTAACTAGGCGCGCGGGGTGTAGAATACACCCCAGAACTCTTTGACCCGACTGTACACCGACTTCTGATAAGGAAAGAAGACAACTAAATTACTAGTTGATGTGTCACACTACCCTAGGAAGGTACTGAGCTGTATGGCAGTGTAGCCAACTCCAGTTATTTTTTATGGCAAAAATTACCTGCGTGGGGGTTAAAATACACCCCGCGCGCCCATTTAAGGGTTAATATGCTTTTGCTTTCACTGTCAGCAATTTTAAAAAAAAGTTAAATTTTAACTGTTTAATTCAAAAATGTCTTATTACATAGTACTTACTGGTATAGCGATTGAAAAATTATATAGCAGGAGTGCATTTATTTCTTCCTACCTGGATAAATTTTCCTGCTGTATTGAAGAGTTGTTGACAATAAATTACTTCTAAAAACACATGTCTAATACATTACAAATAGCCTTTAAGAAAAAAAGTCTAGAACATAGCAATGGGTTTATATTAATATTTAAACAGTTACCTAAATTAATTCTGTAATCAAATAACAAACAAAATCATTTAAGGGGGTGCTTCCCTGCCGCCATATTGAATCTTATTCCCATAAGAGCAATGCTACAGAATAAGTCATATTTTTCCGTTAATTCGTGGAATAAATTTAAAAATTTGGTTTCATTTTGAAGTACTGTCATATTTGGATGTTGATTGCCGAATACATTTTCAGAAACCGTTTTATTGTTTTCATAAACGTATGATATAAATAGTAAAAAATAGTAAACTTTATAAATTTTTTACTCAGTTGCAAAAAGAGATATTGCAAAAATCATTAGCAATCAACACCCACAATCTATTTTACTTTAAGAAAAAAAATACAGCTTTTGTTTTTTAACAAAAACAGCACAAAAATCTGCTTAATAGTGAAGGTATGTTTTGGTTATTTAACATTGAAATTGGTACCCAATATCGTAGTTTTGAATGTGGAGAGCCGAGCCTTAAGAGTCTGAAATAGGATATAGAGTTAAATTTTAGCTCACATTTTTCTTTTGTGAGGAATCAGGAAGATCAGCCCATATTTACTGTAATACATTAGAAAATAAATTTACCTACGCAAATAAAAAAAGGAAATTATTTAAGTTCTAACAATAATCTAATATTTAATAAGCTTTACATTACAGTAGAACTCTATCCAGATTAGTCGGGGGATTGGTCCGACCTGGATAATGGTATTTAGCTAATGAATTAAGACAAATAGACAACTGATACTGAAAACAAAATAATTATTTACAATTCCTATTCTTTATTTTGTTTTACACGTGTTGCTGTTGCTTCTCTTTATTAAAATTACTTTCTCCTCCAAAATTGATCTGGAGTGGTTCTATTGTATGATTTAATGTTAATGGTACTGTAATTTAAAAACATGTAAATAGTATTTAATTTCCACATATTAATACTAACATTCTGAACACTTAACTGAACGTTCTATAATGTCATGATATTCTTACACAGCTGGTGATGGATTAATTGTCATGCATCACTCATAGTGGCTTTTCATGTGCACCATTTTGACATCGCGTGTCTTAGACGTATTGCATGCATGATTGGATAGTTGGGCATAATAATTTGTTTTACATTAAAGTTGATGTAGAACATAAAAACGTTCTGTTTGACATGTTTTTACAACTCTCAGTACCGATTGTACTGCTGTATCATCGGTAGTAAAGTTTAACGTTAGTTTTAAATGTCACGGTTACTAAATCGTATTTTAGACAATATGTTAACGTTATTTAAATCTAAAGATTTTGTTTATTATTGGTTAAATTAACTTATTTTACAGACAATGATATACACATTAAAATTAATTATGATTAAACTTGTTTTAAGAAGTATTTATGCAGCTTACTGACATTTAATTCACCCGAGTTTCTTTTTCACGTGTGTGCATCTGTGTAAAATATTTATAGGAATTTCATACTTAATAAATTCATAGCCATACGGTTCTTTGTGTGTGTATGCTAAAACTTTTAAAATGTTTCTTTTTATTGTGAATGTTTCTATGACTATTCATAACAAAAAACAAACAAATAAAAATTTTACAGGCTAATTTTAAAAAAGGCCATTTTAAAATTTTCTAACTTTTAAAAAATGAAATGAACTTCCACTTTTCTGTCTATTAAAATTATCTTCAATGTTTCTTGAATCCCTGTATTAACATATGAATACTCATTCTTATGTAGAATAATTCTAAATTAAGTTTTAGTACAATTTTCTGCTAATCCTAACGTAACACTTTCACTTAAATTTGTCGACGCATTTCGGAGTTCCTCCATTATCGAGACCTATTTCAGTACTCCTCGTACTGAAATAGGTCTCGATAATGGAGGAACTTCGAAACTCGTCGACAAATTTAAGTGAAAGTGTTACGTTAGGATTGGCAGAAAATTGTATTAAAACTTATTTCATGGATCCTAGCAGATATAATTTAGGCTATATAATAATTCTAAATTACATTAAACATTAATTAAATTATTCTTAACAATGTTTTTGTTTTTAGAGCTTCAAAAATAAACAAGATTTTTCAGACTTTAACCTTTAATATATATTAAATATTACTACTATAGCTAAAATCTAAAAATACTTAATTGTTGAACTCATTTGTTCCGATCGTAAAATGTGGTAAAAACACAGTTAGTTCTTACGAGTTAGTTCTATAAACAAGTACACCTTTAATCGATAATCTAGAATTTTGGTAGCACAACCTGGCAACTTAAAAAATCCCATTTAATGAAAATTAGTGTAAATCAAGAATCACTACTATAGAATTAAAACTAAGTTATTTATTATATAAGTTTGTTATTGAAAATATAATATTTTTCTGAATTGTGCTCGATTGAATCATACAGACTTATAATACAATAACACACTCAAATGTATTTTTAAAATTATGAAATTTTAAAATATTTTAAAAATATATAAATATCTTCCCAGCGTTTCTTAACTCTGGATGTAGATTGGAATCAGTCATTTCAAACATATTTACCAAATAAAAATATCCGTGCCAAAGCAGGTGAAGTTAGAGATCTCTAAATTTAGCTTCCTGTTCCTCATTCGTTAACCTCATAATACATTCTTTATGATGTAAATTAATTTCTAGACATTTTATTTTTAATGTTTAACAACCTTCCTCATTTTGCTGCAGACTTTAAGTACCGTGTTTTGATTTAAAATTTTATTTACTGTGTTAAAAGCTAGTTCTCAACGAATGACATGTTTTATGAGTTTCTCTTAGTGTATGTAATTAGGTCACATGACAACCAACATTAGAGCTTATTATTTCTTGTACGTGTTGGCAGTGATGTAGTCTAAACATCTATTATTGTAATTTAACAGAGAAACCATTTGGCTTTCTTTAAATAAACAATAAAAGTATGTACAGTTTAGGAATCAAACGTTTCAAAAAATCTAATTCTAGCTTTAACTTTAAATGTGTCTGTGACATCTTCATGTTGTTAACATAAATTTATAACATAATTTAACAATCTTCAGAGTTGGTTGAGTTGTATATACATTCAGTATTATCTCATATTAATTGGTAAGCATTACACAAATTTGTAACATAATTTAACAATCTTCAAAGTTGGTTGAGTTGTATATACGTTCATTACTATTTCATATAAATTGTTATCCATTACATAAATTTAAAAACAATCCTTAAGGTACTTATTTGTACTAACAACATAAACAAATCTTGTGAGTTTTCACACACTTCTTCTCAACTGATTAACTTGGTATGTGGTATGTTACATAACCCTGATAACAATAAGGCTTTCTAGTGATGAATATAACAAATTAAAGATGGCGAAGGTAATATAGTGGATCAGTTTTAAAAACGGCATTGAGTAAGTAACTCGATATTTGCTTATACAGTACATTAAATAAATAAGGCTCAGTAGACAATGACCTACCGGTACTCGAATAAAATGGTCATATCGTTTTGTTCATTGTAACAAAAGTGTGTTGTTTAATTTTTCAACTATATTGTTGTTATAAATCAAAAAGTTAAACTTCAACAAAATTATGTCAAGTATAAAATTTGTTTGAAACATATTTTAGCATTTTGAACAATTAATGAAATATGTCTGGAAAAGTGAAATTCATTTTTTTGTATTGAAAGTACAGAGGTTTTAAAATCAGAACTAAACATATACTAAAACTTTCTATTAGGCCTATCAAAGCATGTTAAAACCAAATAGTCAAATTTTGTCAAAGCAGAAAAAAACGTAATCACTAGGGAAATCTGCTAAAAAGTTATTTTTAACCTTTTTTTAGTTAAGTAATCATTATAGATAAGAAACGTTTTTATTTTGTTGAAAATTTGTCTTAAATATTTCCATTTTGGGTGTAACTTTTAGATATTTAAATGTATCACTAAGATCAGTCAAATGTATCTTCAATTTTTGTAAATACTGTTTTTGCTAGTATTTATTTTTTATTTTACCAGTCGGTACACAGATGTGGTTGGTTTTATAACACTGTAAAGTAAGCCAAACACATGAACAACAAAGACTGTGTTCAACAATTTGAAAACAGATTCTTATTTAGAGCTCCAAAGAGAATTGAAAGAAATAATGGTCTCCTCTTATATATACTAGAAAAACAAGGGTGGGTTTGGCTAAGCTTATCCTTATTTATCCTAAATAATGTCTTCCCTAACTTTCCTCTTGGTTGCATTGCAGAGGTTTTGGTTTATTCTCGACAACTAGCTCCGACGATCAGTATGTTTTCCCTTTATATTTTCTTGTAAATGTTACTTTATAAATTCTAATCAAGGTCGATAATTTTGTAATATTATTTCATTCATCCATAACAAATTGTTTAACTGTAAATTTTGAAAAAAAAAAAAATAATGATATAGATGATTTTAAATTCTAGTTTGTGCGATTTTTGTAGCTTAATGTAGTAAATAAATGTATATTTGTTTTTGTGCAGTGATGAATAACTACCAAGCAGCAGCCGCAGCTGCAGCACAAGGGTTCGGACCACCGGCCAGTCCACACACAGGTACGCCCAGAGGTGGATTCCCTCCAGCAAATTCTCCTGGGCCAGGACCTGCTCTGGATATCTATAGCTCAAGCGGTGCTGACAGCGTAGCCGGGTACGTTCAAGCGACAAGTCCTCAACCTTCAGGTTTTCCGGCCATTGCAGTCAGCCGAGCGCCCATCAATTACAACCCTGTAAGTGGAAATATTCATGATTCTTAATTTTGTTTTAAATAAATTTAAGTTTAAATTTTTTTCTAA
>JAGFPH010000098.1:944843-958033 GCA_018207615.1 Philaenus spumarius
GTTTAAACTTTTTTCTAAAACCTCATTTGAAATAAGTCTTAAAGTTGGCAAAAATTAGTGTTGTAAGATATTTTATTTATTGGTATTTAAAATAAACACGTGCTGTATTTAAATACAAAGAATATTAATCATGTGCTATGTGCTAATTGAATTTAAACTATTTATTCTTAATTTCATCACGTTACAATATACATATTTATATGTATAATTGCTAGTTTGAGGGTCAACAAATTTCAGGATCTAGGAAAACATAATTTCTTGAGTCAAAAATAACATATTTTTTGTCTAATCATTGAATGAAACACATAGAATAAAAAGGAGGTTGAAACTCATTTAGGCTAAATAAGTTGATCCTTAATATTATATTTTGTACTTTCTCCTGCCTATGTCATGATCCATTTCTTTAAATTTACTGCCAGATTGGCAAAATTCATAACATTACGGACGAAAGAAACGTTATCAAACATAACAGCCGCACCACCGGTCTGTCTAATGAACAAAACACCCTTTTTCGTGCAGATATTATCGTGAATCGTCATCACCTTGTTTGTAAAGCACTTGATTCAAGTACCCTTTATAGATTGTGTGAAGCTTTTGTCTCAGCACTTTTGTTTAAGGGTTCTCCCCACCCCCTCCTTAACTCTGGCAATGTTATTTACGTCAAAGTGTTCGCTATGTAAATTAAACGATATTGTTATAAATTAAATGGAACTGAGGCGCTGGTTCTACTTAAACTAATGTACATTCCAGTAATTCATAGTGTTATTCTATTTGAAATTATTGTTATTTTATTTGTTTCATAATCATAAAATACTCGTATATACTATTTAACTAGTAAACCCCTGTAAAAAATCACAAGCAGATTAATTAGATACTAATCAGAATACATAGTTTAAAAAAATACTATTTAAAAACAACAGACTTTATCTAATCCTACCTGTGCTCACAGGGATTTTTAACTTGGTAAATGTGTACAATTATAAGGATTATAATACTGTGTAGGCCTATTTGTTAAAATTTAGTATTTATATTCATTAGTATATCTAAATAAAGATAAAAATATTAACTTTTAATTGATTTCTAACTTCATATTGATAGATCAAATGATTTAGAAGTTATTAACATCATAATGAAGAAATTAATAATCGAATATGTTTATATGTTATACGAAGATATACAAATGTTTCCGAAGTTAAGTGAATGTGTATCTCTTCTTTAAACTTGTATAAATTAATATATTAATAATAAAATGTTGTATCGATCCATATTCATTTTATAACCTGAAAACAAATCTTATAACTTATTATAGCCTTCTTTAGTTCTTTTACTCATATTTTAAGAAAATCAACTTCACAAGACTTAATACCCTATATTAATTAAAATTGTAAACATAACCCCAAAGTATAATCTATGCTAGGTTTTGTTTGAGTATTACAGATGATGGGTGAAATCAACTGTTATATGATATTGTTACTCATGTACGTACGTACGGATGTACACTCGCTTTTATAGGAGTTGATTGGTAAAATATCAGTAACTTGAATTCTTTTATTATACACTGCCTACTGCATTAATATTTTAAATAAATACAAGTACATTACACTAAATAAAAATGAATTAATGTTTTCTATGTCAAAGTTTTATGGCAATATTATATAAAGTCTTAACATAACTTTTGTTCATCAACACTACACTTAAACTCTTTTAATGCCTCTCTTTATATATTTATTAAATTCATTCAGTAAATGTTAACATTTCAGAGCTTCCAGCTTGTACATGTGAGATGCTGTATGTCTTGTAAATAAATAGTTACCGTACCTTGGAAACATGTTGTTACGATTATGATACAACAACTTACAGAGTTATGCTACTTTGTAGCTTGGTCATGTAATGAACCTGGAACACATTTCATAGAATATGTAAACTTTAATGTACCGTACCTAATTAAAGTAAATTAGGCTTTATATAAAAAACGTTTTCCATTTATAATGGCTTTATAATGGAAATAATTTCCACATTATCGTTGAGTTTTAAACAAAATATGTACTACTTACATAAAGGCCGCAAAGTGTTAGAATATGATTAGCATAAATGATTTATTTTTTTAAAAACATAAATTTTAACTACCATAATAATAACTTTTTTTCTAAAATCAATAAGAGGCCCGACAAAGCTTGTAAGTGTAAAGATACAAACTTTCTCATATGCAAAGGCATTCAAACTTGCTATAGTTTATCAATTTTCAATAATATCATCAATGTTAAGTTAGTAAATTTATATAAAGTACAAATATATTGACTGGTCTTTTTTTACAAAAATATTGTAATTACTTATTTTTCCTTTTATAAACATATATCATATATTTTAAAAATTGACAAGAACAGATGTTTGCCAAAAACATAAATTACAAAATGTCTGCAGTAACTAATCAAAGTCTAAATTAATTATTCTACTTATCACCTTTAAGTGACCTGATTTTGTAGCTTCACACTCGGCTTTTTCAAGAACCAGAATAGATTTTCTGAGTGTTTACTAACATAATACGTTTTCATCATATTTTAAATAAAATCACACACAACTTGTTTAACACTTACTACCACTTAGGCTAGGCAGTACTAATTCATTCAAAAAAATTTACTTTTGTTGCATACACATTTAAAAATGTTTGTTTCTCACGTACTACTTTCTATTTAAATATCCTAAAAATGTATTATTTCAATATAAATTATCATCATTATTGAAATTATAAATTACAGTACCATGAAATTGTACAAATAAAATGGAAGGGTAAAACCACTTAAAGTTCGGAAGGTGAATTGGAAAGTAACTATTACAGTAAATAAATTATGCAAGCTTGCTCTCTTCATGTAGGCGAGACACTTCAAAACTCTTCCTTAGGAGCACTGAATTTATATTGCATGTTTAATTGTATATTTGCACTAGTGTATCTTCTTACTAACGTGTAATGTGTGTAACAACGTCATTATACACTTCACTTATACAAATTCCAAAGAGACAATACATTAGAAGCTCATGAACTCTATGAGTATATTAAATAAGTCTATGTTATCAACTCAGTAAATCTTCGTCACACTAAAACTAATACCACTAAATTTCTCAACTAGTTTTGAAGTATCATAGACCAATTGCTTTATAAATATTTTTTTCTTTTTTAAATCCCTTGCAGTCTGTAATAATAGCAACAGAAAATAGTCTGGCTTGTTTTTTACGCATGTCTATATTTTAGCGTATTCAAAATAACATAAATTTATTAAATAAATAAGGTATTTGTATTATTATTTTTACAAATGTCTGTTGTAAACAAAAATATCAAAAAGCTCCTAATAATTTTCATAACTTTTTTAATGATAGCCTGTAGCCCGAATAGGATTTCATTCCATATGTCAAATTGTTCAAGATTTGTATTTTTTATTTCAAGTTAAAAACTAAAGATTCAAACACTCAACGAAACTAAATTGATTCCAGAAATGTTTATCATCAATCAAACCTTTAAAGATAAGATTATTTATAATTAAAATTTTAATAGTAATGGGTACATTTTGTGTGAAATGCTAGCTCTGTAACATAAAAATATAATGTGCATTATGCAAAATCAAATATACAGTTCTTAAAAGTTTTAATTTAACTGTAGCTTGTCTACTTATATCATTCAATGTTAATTGAAGTTGGACTTTGGTACTAAAACTAAGTAGTTAACTGATTAAATTAGTTAGGTTTAAGGATACAAATACTGTTTGTAGGTAATAACTTTTGGTAACAAAAGGCAGGAGATGCTTTTAAAATTTAAAGAAGTTGTTTAATTTGTTAACAGATACCTAAGTAACTCATTTGGCTTATCACTAGCTGTTATAATTTGAATCTTATAATGTTTGACTGCATACAAACATATTGGAAATAACCAAAACTGCAGTTGTATATATTTAACAAATAAAATTGCTTGTAGTTAGTTGGTTTTATGTGTTGTAGGAAAAGATAACAAACAAACCAATATCTGATACTAGTAAGCGATTTTTTTAATATACCGTACGGAGGGAAAAAATTAAATAATTGGCTATAATAGTGCAATCTTGCCGGTCATGAATTATTGTTTTAATTAAACACTGCCTTGTTGTTCATGAATATTATGCTTTGTCAAATGATAACGCCCCCACTGTACTAGTCGCTAGCCATTTTATTATTCAAAACAGTTATTAGCGATTGTTGAATAGCAGAATCGTACAATGTTTATTGCTTGCATTGTTTCATCTGCATTGTTATTGCTGTAACAGTTGTTTTCGCTGGTTATTTTTTATAATTTTATTGTATGTTCCATCTTTTTATTAAATTGGAACTTCATTTTACTAATGAAACTATGAACCATTCGCATTGTTCAAAAATATTGTTAATATTTCTATTCCTTTTTTGTATTATTATTCTTTCAAAATAAATCACCAACATTATAAAAAACTATAAGCTGGATTAAACTTATTTTGTCTATTGTTATTTCGTATTTGTTAGCAATAAGATTAAAATGAGATACTATTCCTAATCCCATTTATACATTGTGAAAAGATATTCATGTAGACAAATTTACATCGTCCTACTCAGGACCAGATCTACCAATTCTGGGCCTTATTGAGAGCCCTCCCTTTATGTGAAAGAATAAAATAAAAATAAATAAATCTTCAAACTGCTAACAATTGATTTTTATATTGTTTAATTGATAAGTAAACAATAAAAAAGTTGCAAAAATGCTAATACAAATTTGTACCCAGGGTTTTATAATTTTGAAGGAATAATTTTAAAAAATGTATATGCCTTTGCGAATGCCTTAGTCCCCAATATTTATTATGTTTTGTTAAAAATTAATTATAAAATAAGATTTTTACTAAACAAGAAAAACATGAATATGTTTCTTTGTTATATTATAAAAAAAAAACATGTTGATAATATTATTTGATAAACCTTTTAAGTGATAAAGTAAGTTCATTTCCAATTTCCAATTATTGTTTCAGGGACCGTTGATACCTGCAGCGTTTACTAATGGCTACCATTGAGAAGGAAGTCATCTTATGTCACAGGTTAGTTTTTTCTTTAAGGTGGTAAATTTAATATTTGTCTAGTTAAGAAATTGTACTAAATATCAATGTATACATTTTAACTACGAACTGAATATTATTAATGATTGCATGAATGAAGACTTTGTTTTTTTTAATACTAACATTGAGCGAAACAAATTCTTGCCTTTTAATTGTAAAATAAATTTTGATTTTGAAATAATTTTGTTTTTGGTTTATACTTTTTGTTTTATTCTACTTGGTAAAATACTTTTGTAATTTTACAATTTATATGTTGTATAATTAATGAACAAAATATTTTTCCATCTTCTATAACAAGAAAATGATCCACCTTATTAAATTGCTCGGAAGTTTTTTAAATTTTAATCTAATAGATAAAGTGTATATAAAATTAATACTCACTTTTACTTTAATTGTTTTTCTCTATGTGTAATAAATTTGAAACTAAAAATGTTTATTGTTTTTATTCAGAAGAGATTGTGCTTTCATAAACAAAATAATGTTCTGTTTCAGGTTAATTTTACCTATAGTAAAAGAAAACATTTTATTAAAGAAAGACAAAATGAACTTATAAAAAATATTTGGGTTTCTTTTGGAACGGTTGTTTTAATTTTGATGTAAATGTTACAGGTCTTTGGATACTCAGGTTGTTAGGTTGGTAGAGATACTCAGTTTTGTTGTTCCGTCAGTTCATACTCTCTCTATGCTACAAGCCCGTCGGAAACCACTCCTGTTTCTGAGTGTCGGCTGTCAGCCATTAAAACAACCTTACCTGTGCTTAAACAGATCATACCATAACTAATTCTTAAGTATACACTGCACTATGTTAGTATATATATATTTATCTATACAATATATAATTATATATGTACATATATATATATAATTAATATATAACTAGCCTTCACCCATTGTACAATGACAAATTTTATCACACTCTTCCTACCAATTCTTATGTCCCTACTTAAACAAGAATTGTATAAAACTTTTTTAAGATGTGTTCGTACAAGCATTAAACAATGTAGAATTTTTATATATTTCATTCATCTGTATAGAAATTACCTGTTAATTTGCATGAAACTATTGTATTTTACATATGTTTAGTTGCTTTACAATTTTTTTTTTTAACTAAAACAATATAAAAAGAAACTTCTGCACTTTTTAATGTTTGCATGAATAATAAAATTAAGGGGTATAATAATATGTGCAAAATCATTACTTGTAATTAATTTTAAACAATATTTGTAAATGTTATTGTTGTTAACATTAAGTTCGAATTAAAAAATGTTGTTTCTTGTTAACATTATATTTAAAATGTAGCTTCATAAAATTTTGTTATTATTTATATTATTATTACTTTTTAAAATGTTCGATAGAATGCGCTAGGAAAAAGTAGCAATTAGATTTGGAAATGGTTTTGTTTATTTTTATTTTCACTTAAATTTGAGTTTTTGTATTATATACATATACATTATATGTTATACAGTGTATAGTATATAATATATAATATATATAATATATATATATATGTTATATAGTGTCATTATATAATATACGTATATATGTGTAAATGTTTGTTTTTAAATGGAAGAGAATATAATACTCGTTTAAAATAAAGTTAAATTATAATTTGTGTTAAATTTAAATAAATAACACTAATATTTTCTATATTTACAGGGTATACTTATTAAAGTTGAAAATACAGGAGATTTTAATTCTATTAATATCCTCTTACGCTAACTCCCTTTTATTGATAATCAAACATTTGATGGACCAATGTGGTTAAAGCTAAGAGATTTATTATTCCAGTCGTCAAACTGTGGGCTTACAGTTTTGTTCAAATTTTTATAAAAATGAACTAATCTTTACGCTGCATGTGTTTGAACCTAGTTTATTTTAAAGCATTCGAATAGGAATGATTTTGATTTTTTTTTTTTCTCAGACAATGAGTTTATATAGAGAGGTGGTACAGATGGACGTTTAAAAAAAATATGTGGACAAATTATTTGAAACATTTTACTTAGCCTAGAATTCAGCAATCAAATATTTTTAATTATTAGATACAGTAGAGAAATCACAGATTTAAATTTAAAGTTTGCATTGTATGTAATTTCAAAATAAAATATTGAAATAAAGAAACAAAACTGTACTTTTGGTATAGAAATAAAACATAATATTTAATTTTCCTCCAAATTATTTGAATCTAAAAACTTATTTAAATAAATTTGTTAAACAAAACAAGTAAATAAAAGATCTATTTTTTAAAAAAAGTGTGTTGTTTGAGGCCTTTTATTGTTTCAAACATTTATCTTATTATTGGTTTAAGGACAAAAGTCAATGTTGCTGATTTTAGTATTTCATTCTGAAAGACAATTACTTAAAGAAATAAAGATTAGGCTGTGATTCAATTAACAGAAAGTAAACCAAAAACACATGTTTGTATAACTCCTGCTATATAAAACCATTGTCTGAAACAAAATTTAGATTTATTTATTTTGTTTTATAAATACTTATATATATATTTCTTAGGCAACTGAATTTAAATGAAGGCCTAAATAATAAATTAATCTGTAAATTGAAATAGAGAGGCTTAACAGAGTAGGATCAAATAGAGTCAGATATAGTAAGAAACCATCGAACAAAAATTTATATTATCTCGAATTAAGTGCATAAATCTTAATTACGTATAGTTAAATTAGGTTAGGTTTCTCAGTTATCAATAGATTTTCCATCTTTAGTTATTTTAGATTATTTGTTCATACTTGGATTATGTAAATACATTTTAAATAATATTTTGGATATTTTAATTTAAGAAATTTTTGGGCATTTATATTTACTAAAGAAGCATCCGAGCGCCTATATTTTTAAAGAATTCTTTTTCTTTTTTCTAATATAAATATATATATAATTTTTTTTAAAGAATCTGTAAATAAACCCGATTCCCATGTGAACCAAATTATTGAAATAATAAGTGTAGCTTTTAGTGTTCATTGTCGCCAGTCACACTGTGTATATTAAACAAATCATTACGTGATTTTTGAAAATGTGCAAATTTGTCAAAAGCTCACGTAATTTAAAAACTTGCAATGAATAAACTATACTAGTGTTTTCGTTGTGAAATCAAATAAGCACTTTCTTGGTATATATTGTAAAGTGTGTGTTTTGAATGGTATAACGGACGCATAGGTAATAATTGAGAAAAAAGCATGATTGTTATAATATTTATAAATATACAATAATTAAAGGATTTGTTATAGTGAAAGCGGTAAATGAAATTATGTTATCTCAATAAAATCGGAGCAATAGAAATTGGAAGGATAAGGTTAGGTTTGAAGATGTTGGTTTATGTATAAATATTCTATACCATAAAGTTGTTGTATCCTTGTTCCTAGACCCACTCTCCCTTCCCTGTAATTTAAGACATAAAAAGCAATACTTACAAATACGTTATCATAGACATAGATTTTACAAAAAAATATTTAAAAAATGCAGTTAATTTTGACGTAAAAGCTTTGACATCATCATTGGAAGTGATTTTAGAATTTAAAAAAATGTATTTTGATACGTGATAACTGTTATTAGTCATTGAGTGTTGTGTCTAAGTGTCTATGTTGCAGTGTGCTACCAAGTTTAAAATAGTTTATTTAATCAAAGTGCAGTTTTTGTTTTAGTTCTGATTCTCTGCTAAAATACACGATTGCTGTACTTAATAAAAATGGAAGTATAGTGTGTTTGTTCTTTCTCATGATCTCATGAAATTGTCTTTTACAAAACTCATTCCTGTCGTCAACAGTTTGATATTATGAAATCCCATTGTGCTTTAAATTAAATTTATAGAACATGATTTAGAAATTGAAATGGTCAGCCACAGTTTGTAGATGAAGTTTGAAAGTAAATTCTTTATGAACATGATTTTTCTAAGCTTTGAACATACAATATAAAGAAGGGAAAGGTATAATATGTTGCTTTAAAATATTGAAACTGAACTAAATAAACAAACGGCATAATAAAAGTGTTTGCTACTTCAAAAATGTATAATTTTAATTTTTTACATACTCATTGGTTTATAACATTAATTTCTTTTTATATTATATGAATGAGGCTAATAAAATGGTTTTCAACAAAGTATTTATTATTGTTTAAAAAACATCCCCGAAATCATAAATCAAGAGCACTTGAGACTGAATATCTGTAGTCCAATTTTGTGAAAGTTTAGATTTCTCTTTTCTTTTATAATTTAAGACTACGTTCTTTTGTAAATTTATAATTAGCTAGAAAGTTTAATTTGTACAATATTAGTACTAATTGTTATTTGAGTGTTTTCAGTTTAGCAAACAAATTTTGTTATCACAAAAAGTGAATTAAATAAATAAACTAAAAAGAACATTGTATAATTGTGTGAATAAAAATTGTATAAATGTTGCATAAAATTTAAATCGTTGATCTTTCATTCTGTTCCTTGTGTGTGATATTTTTTTATGAAATAACAACAGAGAATTAGAACTAATTTGCAAAATAGACATTGCCTTCCTCAAATCCGACATTGGAACAATAAAAGGTTATGTTTTCTTTTTGTTTTATTTGTTATTATTCTAAAAGAAAATTTAGTTATTTAAAAGGTGTTTTTTTATATTATCATGTAGAAATATGAATGCAGGACAATGTAAATTGTTTTGCAAAAATTATTTCCATTTATGTTTTTAATGAATAAAAATAAAGTAGATATACTTTTATTTTATAGCCAGGATATCATACTACTACTGTAAATATGTAACTTATGTCATGGTTTAATCTGACTGTGTTTAACTGCATCTTCTACATCAATTGTCAAAAATATTTTAAACTATCTTAATAAATAATAAAATATTGAAGTGTAGAAGGGTCGTCCAGGCTCTAAAGGCCTGGCCATGATTAGGACAAACGCATAGTTAATGTGTACATACTTAAAGCGCATAATTTAAAAAAACTTGTAATTTTATTTAACTATTTTTATGTCAACCAAAAAAGCATAGTTTTTACTATAAATGTTGAGTTACTTATAATGAGCTAGACAAAGGTAATTAGTAATTTATTTGAATACAGCAGTTTAAGATTTTATGTTAGCCTTTTACTGATTTTTCAGTCCCAACAATGCTAGCTATGTTTTAGAATTCCTCGTTCTGTTGGGTTAACAGTCATCTCTATTAACTTCTTTTATATATTATATATGTAGTGTATAGGCCTATTTTTAAATAATACATATTATTTAAGAGAAAAGTCTTTCAAGCCTGGAAAATTGTTTTCGTTACCTTAAAGATGAATTTTCAATCAGTACCCAACCAGTACAGTTCAATTTATTGTATACTCTAAAGTCACATTACTTAATATTACCTTTATCGTTTAGAATACTAGCTGGCCCGATTCAGCTTTGCGTGGATAGACAAATCAAAGTTAAATGGATATTAACAAAAAAAAAATATATATATATCAATAAATATATTATACCATGTATTTCTTATGGGGATTTTTAGTAACTATGGCCCCCCTCCCCAAACCACCCCTAAAATTTTGAATTTTTTAAAAACCTTTCTTAGCGAGCACCGAGGGTCCTAGAGGAAGCTACATACCAAATTTCATTCCAATCCGTTTGGTGGTTTTTGTGATGAGTGAGTCAGTGGTATTTGGATTTTATTTATTTAGATTTCATTTACTTACACCAAAACAAGTACTCTAAAACTCAAAAACATTGGATGGAATACAATATAAAAATAACCATGATGAAAACCAAATTAAATACTTTTCAAATCTCTTGCCTTGTCAGAGACAATTATTTTAAAAAGCAATTAGTCAACAAGTTTACAAAATAATGAGTTTGAGATTAAATTTGTTATTAATATGTTGATTAAATAACAAGGAAAATTATAATTTTCACCATTTGTATTGCGAAATAAATTTAAATGAATAAATAATTAAGTAAATATGTAAATAATCAATTTGAAAACACTTTTTTACAATACTATTTTGTACTTATATATTTAATTTATTTTCTACTGTTGTTGATTATGAAAGCAATTTTTATTTGATTTTATAAAATTAAATTTTAATGAAACTAGAGATAATACGCTTTTAATATTTTTTTTTATTATTATTTTTTTTAAATACGTTAATAAATAAATGTAATATAATATTCAAGTATTATTATGTTTCTGTAATAATGGCTACATTGAAAATAATTCGATTAAGTCAAGTCCAAATCTTAAATTAATTTATAATTTTAATGGAAGTAGAGATATTTTGAATAAGCATAATTTCATATTGCAAATGAGAAAATGATAGGAGCTTGAATTAAACTTGAGCAAACAATAATTTATAATAAGTTAACTAATGTTTTACTAATTATTTTTCAATTTGTAATAGCCCTATACAGGAAGTACGAGATAGGTTTTCAAATAAGAAATTTGTACGAGTAAATATTAACTTTGTTGAAGAGAATCCATTGGATTTAGTTTGATATCATAGAGTTGTACTAATCATGGGTTTATGTTATAAAAGAAGTATTTCAAATAAAATAAATTGCAGATAAAACAAAGAATTCATAGTGTACAATAAAACAGAATGTACAGGTACTTTTCAAGCCCCAGTGTAAATAATATATGTTTTGCAATATAGATAAATGAAATTAATTCAGTTGTCAATTCTTATTCTTATTGTAAATTTTCCAGGTGGTGTGACTACAAAGTTTCATAAAGACTTTTGAGTAAGATTGTTGTTAATTCTGACAAATGTGCAAACATTTTGTTACATGTGATACATTTTTAAACTAGCTAGCTTGTATTTTCAGTGTTATAGTTTTTGTTTGTGGAATATATTACGTCGAGTTTGCAACAAATGGTTCTATTTTCCTGTTTAGCCTAGATTGGTTTTTAGTTTTTAATTAAGTTTTTTCCTCCTGCAAAAGAATCAAAGCATTTGTTTAATAATAGTGTTAGATTTTTTTACAAATGAAGAAAAAGGTCCTTTATCCTTAAAAAATAATTTCCCTCAATATACGTAGGACAAATATTGTATTTTAATGAGTATAGTAAGAAACAGAACATATCACCATCATGTCAATACCCTCACGACTGAAGAACTACGCAGAGAATGTAGCCACAACAATATATTTTGCACAATTCTTAATTATATGTTTTATATTTGAAAATAAAGCTAAATTTTTCTTCATATTTACTACCATAATGAAAAACTATAAAGCAATGATTTTTTTAGTGTAGTTCTCTGTGTATTTCTTAGTACATTATATCTAAATTTAGTTTCGTAACTTAAAACTTTATTCAATTAAAAATTTGTCTATTTTTATTCATGCATACCGTGCTGTGTTCCAGGATTTGATAAGCAAGTGTTTAGTTTCTTGAGCGATGTGTGCCTACAGTATAATTTTCTTGTCGGAAGGAGAAAAGAAGTTTTTTAAGTAAGGTTAGGTTATAGTATCGGTAGTATGTTGAAATTCGCCTTTTACTTTTGCTGTGTCCTCCCCCACCCATGCCCCACCGAATACTTCTACGCTTCGCTGGTGTCTATTAAATAAGATACCGTATTCGTCTGACAATATTCAATTTTAAGCAAAACTAAATTCTGTGTAAACTAATTTCTAATTTGTTTGTTTTTTGTAAGATTAATGAAAAATATAATCGTTGGCCTTACTATCTGTTTATATGTTTCTTTTGGAGTTATAAAAATTAGGTGTTCTTAACTATAGTAATAAATGTAAATTATATATAAAAACAAAAGTATATCTGAATTCGTCGTTAAACTTAATCTATGGAAATATTGTAAAATACAGTTAAAGATGCTTCTGTTGTCAATATTCGCACTATTGTAGTCACTGGTAGTATTTGAGCTATGCCTAAGCGACCTGTAGCTTGTTTAGAAAAGCCGAAATGAGAACAGAATTTTGTACACCAAGTCGAACACAAACTCAATTTCATTTGATGTTTGCCTCAATACAGTATGTTTACAAAGTACCTGATCAAAATGATTTTTAAAATGTTTCCAGTATTAACAAGTTGAAGGATTAACAAATTTTTCAGAGTAATGACTTTAAATTTTTCAAAAATTATTCTGCAACTTATTTCA
>JAGFPH010000098.1:958043-981834 GCA_018207615.1 Philaenus spumarius
TTTTTTAAAAAAAGGAAGAAAAAAGAACTGTTGTCTATATATTTTTTTAACTATTTTTATTGTCAAGAAAATAGTTTAATTTGTTTTAATTGTCAAGATCATGTTAAAAAACCCTTTTACTTTCTCCCCCTTATACTTAGTAGTATTTGGAGAAAGTATTGTTTTCGTCCAAATTTTCGAATTTGAATTTTTAGTGAAATTATCTGTTTTGGTGCTCCCTGAACCCTAAAATTTGTTTAGCGGAATTATCTGTGTTGGTGATCCCTGAACCCAAACATGTTTTTAGTGGAATTATTTGTTTTGGTGCACCCTCGAACAGTTTTAATAATAATAATAATATTTATTAATTAATATTTTGAATGAAACTAATATGAAACTTAATATTTATGTGTATTACATACATCCAATATTTTCCACGGTATGTCCTACTTTTGCAATTCTAAATAACCACCTCCTATGCTACTCTTGGGAAGGTATAAAGTTTCAACTGGGAGAAAGTACGTGGCAGTTATCTGGTACCGTTTATTTTAATAATGTGCCTGTATTCAATTATTTTCTTCTAAAACACCAATTGATACATAAATAAGCAGGGTGATTCACGAAGGCATGCAGAAACTTCGGGAGCTCATTCTACATGTAAAAGTTGTATAACCCGCAGAGTGTATGTAGGGAGTGTTTAAAAATGGCGGCTGTTTAAAAATGTCCGAACTTGATCACTCAAAAATGTCAAGACACATTTTTTTAGTCCATTTTGTTTCCTATCGGGTGGTCTCGCTGTCAAAACAATCGGATGAAGGATAATAGTTAAGTTACGTGTATTAATTAATTTGTTCAACCCGGCACTCTATACCAACACAGTAAACACAACAATAACAAAGAACATTATGCTGTTATTATCTTTAACTTAGCTATTATCCTTCATCACATTGTTTTGACAGTTACATAACGATTCGCTATGTCACACAACACACCCGGAAAGATACTCATATGTAACTTGGCTAAAATAAACGTAAGAATATATGGCTTTCAATCTGGTCAAACCAAAAATTAATAGTTTAAAATTTAAGAAAAAGAAATAAGTACAACTCAGCCGAAGCAGAGGGGAGCCGTGTCTAAAGAAAATATGTAGGCTATATTAATCATTATAGTCAGCTATTTTTACTTTCTCCACCCTATACGTAGTATATCGGGAAAGTATTGTTTTCGTCCAAATTTTCGAATTTGAATTTTTAGTGTAATTATCTGTTTTTGGTGCTCCCTGAACCCCAAAAAAATTGTTTAGTGGAATTATCTGTGTTGGTGCTCCCTGAACCCAAAAATATTTTTAGTGGAACTTTTTGTTTTGGTGCTCCCTGAACCCAAAAAAGTGTTTTTTTGGTGATGTCTCTCAATGTGTCTGTAAGGATGTGTACAGAGCTGGAGACCATACCAACGGTCCGATTTTGATGAAATTTGGTTTGTGGGTGTAGTTTTGGAATATCTCCAGTCATTTTTTCAAATTTTTGATTTTTAAGGGGTTTTACCCTCCAAAAATTGCAAAAAAACGAGAAAAATCAAAAACGGCTCTATAACGATTTTGATAAAATTTGGCTTATTTGTAGCCGTTAATGTACCCTACCATATGCAAAAACCGCATCTTTCTAAAAATTCTCGTTTAGGTAATAATAATAATAACTGATTTTTGGAGGTTTTTGGCCAAAAAGGCGGTTGTTTTTCAAATTTTTTCAAAATCTTTTTTGAAAAGTCTATACAGGCCTAAATTGACATGTTTGGTGAAAATTTGTTCGAAATTGATCGAATAGTTTAAATAATAATAATATAATCTATATATATATATATAAGCGAAATACCACTCACTCACTCACTCACTGACCCACTCATCACGATTTCTCAAAAACTACCGAACGGATTGAAATTAAATTTGGTATGTAGCTTCCTCTAGGGGGGTGCTCTCTAAGAAAGTGTTTTAAAAAATTCTAAATTTTAGGGGGCTTTGGCGGTCAAAGTTACTAAATCATGATTTCTCCAAAACTACTGAACGGATTGGAATGAAATTTTGCTATGTAGCTTCCTCTAGGGCCGTAAGTGTTGATAAAAAACGCTTTAAAAAATTCGAAATCTTAGGTAGGGTTTGGGGGGGGGGGCAAAGTTACTAATTCACAATTTCTCTAAAACTACTGAACGGATTGGAATGAAATTTCGTATGTAGCTTCCTCTAGGGCCGTAGGTGCTGATAGGAAAGATTTTCAAAAAATTCAAAATTTTAAGGGGGGTTTGGGGGATTCAAAGTTACTAAATCACGATTTCTCTAAAACTACGGAACGGATTGGAATAAAATTTGGTATGTAGCGTCTTCTAGGGCCATAGTGGCTCACTAAGAAAGGGTTTTAAAAAATTATAAATTTTAGGGGGGTTTGGCGGTCAAAGTTACTAAATCATGATTTCTCCAAAACCACCGAATGGATTGGAATGAAATTTGGTATGTAGCTTCCTCTAGGGCCGTAAGTGCTGATAAGAAACTCTTTCAAAAAATTCGAAATCTTAGGTAGGGTTTGGGGGGGTCAAAGTTACTAAATCACGATTTCTCTAAAACCACCGAATGGATTGGAATGACATTTGGTATGTAGCTTCCTCTAGGGTCATAGGTACTCTCTAAGAAAGTGTTTTAAAAAATTCGAAATTTTAGAGGGGTTTGGCGGTCAAAATTTATAAATTATGATTTCTCCAAAACCACCGAACGGATTGGAATGAAATGTGGTTTGTAGCTTCCTCTAGGGCCCTAGGTGCTCGCTAAGAAAGGGTAAAAAAATCGTAATTTTAGAGGAGGTTTGGGGGGGATGAAAGTTACTAAAACTCCCCATAAGAAATACATAGTGTAATTTATATTTATTGATATAATATATTTTTTTGTTAATATACATTTAACATTGATTTGTCTATCCGTGCAAAGCCGGATCGGGCTAGCTAGTATAATATAATAGTACTAGCTGAAGCTGACCCGTTCGGCGTTGCCCGTGGTGGTTGGTATTTTCAGTCATTTTAACGTAATTGTATTCTTTTTAAGTGTTCAGTCAGTGAGTGGTATTTGGCTTTTATATATATATAGATCTTAAATAATAAAAGCACTATTGTCATAATAATAAAAGATCTGAAATTATGATTTTAGTAACTTTGATCCCCCCAAACCCCTCCTAAAATTTCGAAATTTTTCATACCCTTTCTTAGTGAGCACCTATGGCCCTAGAGGAAGCTACATACCAAATTTCATTCCAATCCGTTCGGTAGTTTTGAAGAAATCGTGATTTAATAACTTTGATCCCCAAAACCCCCTAAAATTTCGAATTTTTTCAAACCCTTTCTTAGTGAGCACCTATGGCCCTAGAGGAAGCTACATACCAAATTTCATTCCAATCCGTTTGGTAGTTTTTGAGAAATCGTGATGAGTGAGTCAGTGAGTCAGTGGGTTTTGGCTTTTATATATATTATAGATAACTTAATATGGATGTGTGTTACACGTATCTAATATTTTCCATGGTAACATTTTCCTACTATTGCAATTCTAAATAACCACCTCCTATGCTACTCTTGGGAAGGTATAAAGTTTCAACTGGGAGAAAGTATGTGGCAGTTATCTGGTACCTTTTATTTTTTAGATAATTATTTAAAAGTCAGTGTACAGAAAGTATTTTAGCACTAGAATATTTTAAAATGTTTGTACCGTTTCATTTTACATATACTTATTTTATTTTTTACAAGAGTTTAAGTATGACTACTTGGTGTAGCTTTGAGCTTTGTGTAATCATTGACGGTGTAAACATCCAAATTACCGAGTTTCACAATATAAACATAAACAATATAATATAAACATGGGTCTACGGTGCTACTTTCGTATAAAATTAATGTTATAAAAGTTGCTAAAAATGTCGGCCTCAAAGAAATCACTAGTAGCCTATACAGGACATCAGTGGTAAGTGAAATGGACTTGGTTGGCTGAATTACCGTAGCTGAAGCAGGAATTCAGGAAGATGTAAAAATGTTTTTTAACAAGATCGTCAATATTTAATACAACTCTGTTAAGTTGTGCAATCGTGTTTTAGGCCGACATTTTGAGCAACTTTTATAACCTTATATAAATTTACTTTTTTGTATACTTACAGCTCTCAGTCCTTTATTTTTATTTTTTATTTGCTGGTTACGTACGTTTCACCTTTTTTACTCAGGCATTATCAAACCTATATTTCATTCGTTTTTTTATATTCGTTGATGCACGTCAAGTTTATAAAATGAAACACTTACACGAAAACATTCACAAACAACATGAATGTTTTCTTGTAAGTGTTTCATTTTATAAACTTGATGCATCAACGAATGTAAAAAACTAATGAAATATAGGTTTGATAATGCCTGAATAAAAATGGAGAAACGTACGTAACCAGCAAATAAAAAATAAAAATAAAGGACAGAGAGCTGTAAGTATAGAAAAAAGTTAATTTATAGTAGGCTAAAACTAACCAGTTCAGTAAGGCAATCAGAAATAATAACAATAACTTTATACATTTATTTTGTTTCGTACTTGTTACCAAATAATTTGATATTCAAATTTTGTAAATAATTCATTATTATAATAAACAGCTAATACTTTTACATGTAAATATGGTCACATTGTTGACATTGTTGTTATTTCTCGTTCATTTGCTTAATTAAGATACTGTTACATTGTATTTAAAAGGTGCATATTTTATAATTCATTAATTTCTTTTAAAAATGTCTGAGATATTTAAATTAAACATGATTGTATCGACACCATTTTGAAATGGTTTTACTCAGAAAATTTAAATTTAAATAGTCATCCTTAGTGTAAACTTTACATACATATTCACGCCGATTTTCAACGTCCTATCTTACTTAGAAAACTTTTCTTTTTTAATACAATCATGTGTAAGATCCTTTGTATGAATGATTTTAATAACATCGATTTAAAAATTCATATTGTATTTATTTCTCATCCGATTTTTATAACTATGATATTGTTTTAGTCTTAAATTTTACATTTTTTGTTATCCTAGAAATGTTTTATACAAATCAACGGCTTATGAGGTATTTATGTTTACATTTTTTAAATAGTCGCCATTTTGAAATCGTGTTTACGAAAATTTTCAAACTTTGTGCGGACACTCGTACAGTAGGACACATTCATACTAAATTTCAAGTTCCTACCTCAAACCGTTCTTGAGCTATGATTTTTTTTGAAAAATTACATACAGACAGATGAAAAAGTAAGAACCGTAGACCCAAATTTATATTGTGAAATATGCCTATGTTTTCTCGAACCCAGTAACAAATCTACAAAAGGGAACCAAAGAGTTCTGGGACACCTGTATATAATCAAAATGTAGGCAGGCCTACTATTATTTTTGTCTTTTATGAAATCATGCTGTTTTATTTAAAATAAAATAATAATAGGATAAATGCTAATTGCATTCAAGAATTAATTCTGAGATGAAAGATAAAATCGGTAAATTAGTAAAAAAAAAAATGTTTTATAAATATTACTAGACATAAAACCTCAGTTCAATTTCACTTTATCTTTCGTGGGAGTATTTACTATAAGTAGGCCTACAGACAAAAAACAGACGATCTATTCTCTGTGCCATAAGATTTTTATTATATGCTATGTGAGGCGCTTGCAAGGAGAGAAGAAGGCTTTTCAGAAGGAAAGTTTAGTCCATTTTAAGGAATGGTATATCCCGAATCACTTTCCCTACTTGTGAATAGGGAGTAGAAAACAGTTTCCAAGCAACAAGTCAAACGTCTTCCACCAGAGAGTTCGGGGTCACCCTGTATAACAAATCAATTGATACAAAATTAAAATTGTACTACAAACATTGTGATTTTGGAGAAATGATAAGCATGTAATAACAAAAAATAAGAGATAGTTGACCGAGCGTAAGCGAGGTCTTCGTTTTAACTCGACCGTTCGGCATTTCGTCTGTGTGTCTGTGTGTCTGTATGTCTGTGTGTCTGTCTCACGATTACGGCCAAACGCCTTGACCGATTTTAATGATTTTTTGCATGAATGTTCCTTATTCCTAGGCCGATCCATTTATATATACGGTTTTTTTTCCATTTATAATTTTTAACCCCTTAAATAAAATAAAAATGGCGGCCGGACCGTTTCTCTCAGTGTAAGCTTTTTTCCAAAGCCAGTTTGTGGCTTAACCGTAAGTCGAATTTAAAAACTAATAAGATTTTGCTAAAAGCAAATTAAATTTTAAACAAAATTGTATCCTTGATTTTTTCCGTATCTCTAATGGTAAGCTCACAAAATGGCCGTAAACTTCAAATTTGTTAAAAATCGTCCAAGTTTTTGTATTTCAACCATGTTTTTATACATTTATTCTAAACCAAAAAAAAAATGATTGAAGTAAAATTAACAAATTTATTAGATCAAGAAACATTTATTAGTTATTAGCATGTTCAGTAACGAAAGGAAAAAGTTCAACTTTAGGCCTACATAAAAAGTAGTAAAAATTATTGTAATTGTTTTCATAAATGTAGAAAAGTTTCGTAATAATTTAGTTTTAAATAGAATTATATAAAAATATTTATCAATTTCAAACACCAGTTTTTATGTTCCTACTACAAGACTGCTAACAAAACTAGGCCTGTTTTGAATAGTAATTTAGGAATATATCCTTTGCAAAAAATGGCATATAATAATAAGAAAGTGTAGAGGATAAGAAAGTGTAGAGAATAAATCAAAGAATTAAACTGAATACTTGTAAATTATCATTGTAAATTTCATAAAAGTATTTAACTTAGCTTTACTTGAATTACAAAATTAGATGAAACAAATGAAACCGCTCGGCGATAAAGGACATACAAAAAATGGCCGTTGGACACCGTGAGAAGTGTTAGTACATGGGTTTAGAATAAAGTTGAAATCACTATCTCGACGTTTTAACATCGTTTGTTTTCATTATTCCTAATATTGGAATGTGATATGGAAGTTATTGAACTGTAAATATGTACATTGTTAAGTTTGAGTTATTTAAGTATGTAATTATTTAATTGTATGTTGTCCCTCTATAACGCGATATTTTTAGCTATCTTACGCATTATTAACCTAAATAAAACAGAATGTCTCTAAAAGAAAATCTTTAGCAGTTAAAGCTCAAGAAAATAAAAAAAAACCAAACTAGAAATCCCGGAATCTCGGGAATTGCAAAATAATGTTTCGCTGGCTAAACCTTGTGCTTACTTCCTTACTGGCACACTATTTTTAACCTAAGCTCAAAACCACATTTGTTATTTCAACGAGCGAGGTCTACTGTTCACAGAACTACTAGTATTCCTGTATTATATTTTGTATCCTAATTTATATTATTGTTTTCAAAAATTACAATGTTTCAAATGTATTTCAGCTCTACAGTAGTAAAGGAAAGTTTGTAGTTCACTTATAATAATGGTTGAGTAAAAAAACTTGTAGACTAACATTGATTGGGGTTGCTTTTGTTATTAAATTGTTTGCATTGCTAAGTTGATTACTTTTCAAACCTCGTGTTTCTTTAAAAGATGATAAAATTAATATGCGAATACTTACGTAAATACTATTGTGTTATACATTATTTTAAATTAAAATTTATTACTATAAAAAGTAATGATTCCGGCCAGGATCGAACTGGCGACCTTCTGCGTGTAAAGCAGATGTGATAACCACTACACCACGGAACCGATGGAATAAGCTGCAGTAGGTTGCTACACTTAACTATAGTCTAGTAACATTAATAACTCACAACTTCGTTTATATACAGTAATTTTTGTAAAAACTAAAAAAATGAGCACATTTGTACTATAAATTTAAAGTTAGGAAATTTTAGTAGATCATAAGCCTAGTCTTCTTTTAATATTTCATTAAATGTTTCGTAAAGGTACGCGAACAAAAAGTTAATCGTAACAGATTGTTTTAAATGTGTCAATTTGTCGAATTTAAAGTTTGCTACTACTTATAGTTTGTCTGAAAACCAACTCTAAAACTCTACTATAAAAAAAAAAAAAAAAACAACAACAACGAAAAGAACAATAATAAAAGTTTTCACTCTCCTTAGATTTTCGAGCGTTTACGATGTTTAGGTTTATTAGTTATCCTCTAATATAGTCTACTGTAGATATAGACGAAGGAGGTTGAACATAGGCTACTTTAAACTTGTCTAACTTGTAACAAAACGTGTGCGCGCATATAATTATTAACACTAACAAGAAGAAGTGTAGGCCTACTTGTAAGTTGTTAAGTTAGTTGGGAGTCCGTTTTATGATTTTGTATTATATAAGCACGAAAGCACGTATAGTAGGCAAGTATAGAATGCAAAACCACTACATGGCTAAAATATGCTTTCAAAACGGACTCGTAGGCCTACAGAATACACACAAACATCGATAAAAATCTAAGTAAAATAATTCCTACTTCATTATATCATTTGTCCTAATATAGATTTTTTTTTAATGTAAGAAATGTGATAGTTAAATTGGAAAATGTTTTTCTTCTAAGCGAACCAAACCGCAGTTGATTTTCTCCGGAAAGGTTATAGCAGAGTGGTGAAATTTGTCATGCTTATAAAGGCTGCTAACTAGAGTATATTCTGTAAGGACTCAAAAATAAATATTTTATGATCGTTTGAAATTGCTTGTTCAACACAGTTTTTGTAGTAATTTTATGATATGTAGTTCTCGAATGTTGGTAAAACCCAATTTCCCGAAATTACTGCTCCTAAAATTTTGAACAATATTTAACATGATGAGTAAGAGGTACAGAACTCATGTCTCATACTTCACAGTTTAAAGTCTGGACCTTTTATAATTGACAGCTGGACCAATGAATACAGAACTTATAAGAAGCCCAACGCCCGTGTTAAAGATTCAGCCTAGTTTTATTTGAATCTGGCAAGCTTAGCGGGGCAGCCGCTATGTAGCGAGAGCGCTACTGTCGTCGGTACGGCAAGTGTGCTTGAGGATTGGTGAGTCACAGACGGGTGGAAATTTTCAGCCAGCGCTGTCTAACGACTGCCGCGATAAGCTCGATTTGTCGGCAACCAACCGGGCTGACTCTCCATAAGCGTTGCGATTCTTATAAGTTCTGTATTCATTGCCACTACCGATGTAGACCCTACCTAGTAAACATTTTTTGTAATTTTTTGAAAATGTACAAAAGTTTTGTAATTTAGTTCTAAATAGAACTGTATTAAAATATATATCAATTTCAAATTCTTATTTTGAAAACATAAATGTTTATGTTCCTACTAAGTGTAAAGTCCTGAACTGAATAATATTATAGGCAGTGTTCTAAGGGCGGGAGTGCGTTTTGCCGGGACCGTGTGTCCGCAACAACTTGATCCCGATTATCGGGATCCCGAGAAACCGGACCGTGTGGCCCCAGCCTAACTGAACGCGGTTGATATGACTCGACGCATTATGTAATTTTTTAAACTGTGCGCTCAAGCATCGAGCGGTAAATACCAGGAGTGTTCGAGACTAGTAGATATGGCAACGCTGCGCGCCCATCCTATTGGCCGCCACGCAGGTATAGAATTTGAAATAATTTTGGGCGTCTGTTTGAAATTCATTACCACAGCAATTATGTCGCGTTTGATTGTATGGTGTAAAAGTCCATCTTAAAAATCACGCACTCCTATAACTGTTTTGTTCATATTTCGCACCAGTGAATACCAGGCGTTTCCATAAGACAAATAAGAACCAAAAGAGGTGGGAATTTTCAAAATAATTTGTGCAGTTTTTAGGCGGAAACTTTCTTTAATTTAGTTCATTAGGTATATTACAAAACCTTATCGCTTTGGAAAAAAAAAAAAAACACCATTGTTTGTTAAAATAACTGTTTGAAAGGCTTTGGGATATCAAATTTTGGTAGCAACCCACATTTTTTCCTTTAACTGAGGATGATTTCATACCGTCTTTTGTGATTTCAACATTCAACATATACACGACTTAAAAACCTTGGCAAGAATGTTGATATACTTTCAGGGAAATTACACCATTTTGAGTGGGAGTGTTAGGCTTAGGCTTAACACTTTTATCTATACATAATTAATTTGCTAGGGGTTATTTTGTGAGTAGAACTCCTCCTAGAGTTTTTAACCGATTTTGATGTTTTTGGTGTCATTTTACAGAGCTCACTCTGAAGTTGTGCTTCCCTTAAAATGAGCTCAATGTATGTTAAGGGCTTCGCCCCAGTGGCCCTCAAAGTTGCCATGTTAATCTTATGGAAGGTCAATCGTAAGGAAGAAGAAGAGAGATTTCTTTTGATTTTATCAGGGGCACAAAAAACAGCTGTTCGTATGAAAAGCTTAAAACAGCTGATTTTGATCAACAGCTGATTTTGATCAACAACTGATTTGGATCAAAAACTGAATATAATTTTAGGTTAGGTAAATCAAGCAATAGCGAAGCATTGCCCGGTCCACTAGTTCTTATTACTATTATTGATCGAACAGTATATGGTTTAGAAACTAAATAAAGAACTCTAATAATTAGCGAATTTCCATAGGAAAAATGAGCTATTGCAGTGGCCCTTATGGTGAGACCCAAGGTTGGGAGTAGCAAATGAGCACCGATCATGGTCCCCAGAACACGTTTTGGAGTGTCATTAAAATTCATATATATATATATATATATATATATATATATGTATATATGTGTTCGCACTCTAGCGGCCGCATTTTAAGTCCGATTTGGTTCAAATTTGGTACAAATGATGGTTGTCTAAGTCGCTCGGACGAGTTCGTTAGCCAAAAAAATCCAACAACCGGAAGTACGTTTTTTGACCGGAAGTAGCTAATTTTTGAGATTTTTACTACGAGAATGAAATTTGTTTAGAGTTTTTTCTAAAAATATAAATGTAGGATATTATTCTGCACATTTTGTTTTTTTACGCTACCTTATAGCTAGCTTGGTTCCTCCAAAATCGATCAAAACGTAAAATACCATAAAAGTACCCGTTTCGAAGCCAAGTGGTGCAAACTCGCGAGGCCTCTAGGCGTAAACAAATTCTACTAATATATTGCGTACAGACAGTCAGCTGTTAAACGCCTTCGTGAGTAGAACAGTTCTATTTCCCAAATTGTTGGTTAAAACCCTAAAACATAGTCATATAAACTTAATTTTGGAAATTTGCTCAACTCACGTCAGCAAATTATCCAGCTGCGTGGTCGAATTATTTATACTTTAGAACAGATTTACCTGTTAACTGCTTCCGTATAAAGAGTAAAATAGGATAAGCCCTGCTGTTATCTTCTGTACTATAACACTGGTTTATCTTATCAGAATGACGTCAACTGACACTGACAATGTATGAGTTTGGTATGTTGTGTCATTATGTCATATGTTGTGTCATTCACGTGACCGTATTTGTGGCGACTTGCAACATTCTTACTGTAATCACTTTCATTTCAAATCTCTGCGATTAAAACTTTAACAAGATAATTAACATAACGGCCTCTTGGTCTAGGGGTATGATTCCTGCTTTGGGTGCAGGAGGTCCCGGGTTCAAATCCCGGAGGGGCCCTTAACTTTTTTATCAATATTCTAAAGACGATATAAAACTATTCTTCAAATTACCCAAAAATAATATAATTAATTGATTACAGTATGTACTTAATAATAAATTCTCTATTGAAATGGTTTTATCAAAAGAGTTATAGAAACACTTGCAATACAGTAATTAAATCGTTGAAAATAATTATTTTAAAAATGAATATTAATATTATAGTTTACCACTTTTAATTTAAATATTTATACACAAAATATAGAGTTAATTTAATTTTATAATTAATTGTTTGTTCCAGCTTCCAGGGTTATAGATTTTAGAGATTAATTTTACTTTCTCACTATACTATAGTATAGAGAAAGTATAGTGATCTCAAAAAAAATCGATGTTGAGATATTTGTGGAAATATCCGTTTTGGGACCCCCTGAGTCCAAAAAAGTGGTTTTTACAAAATGTCTGTCTGTATGTATGTCTGTATGTCTGTCTGTATGTCTGTATGTCTGTATGTATGTCTGTATGTAGACAAAGCTAGAGAGAAAACTATTCTATCGATTTCAACGAAATTTGCACCAGACATGTCCAGTACGCCTGTATAGATGCACGAAAAAGGGTTTTGAACAATTTTGAAAAATAACCCCCTTTTTGGCCCAAAAACCCCCAAAAATCAGTTATTATTTTTTTATAAAAAAAATAGCTCTAACGATTTTGATAAAATTTGGCTTATTTCTAGCCTTTAATGTGCCCTACAATATACAAAAACCCGCATCTTTCTAAAAATTCTCGTTTAGCTAATAATAATAATAATAACTGATTTTTGGGGGTGTTTTGGCCATAAAGGGGGTTGATTTTCAAAATTTTTCAAAACCTTTTTACGTGCATCTATAAAGACCTAATTGACGTGTTTGGTGCAAATTTGTTCGAAATCTATCGAATAGTTTTCTCTCTAGCTAATAATAATAATATTTATTAGTTAATCGCCTACTTTAATAAAAGTATACAAAGCTAGAGAGAAAACTATTCGATCGATTTCAACCAAATTTGCACCAGACATGTCCAGTACGCCTGTATAGATGCACGAAAAAGGGTTTTGAATAATTTTGAAAAACAACCCCCTTTTTGGCCAAAAAACCCCCAAAAAATCAGTTATTATTTTTTTATTAAAAAACGGCTCTAACGATTTTGATAAAATTTGGCTTATTTGTAGCCTTTAATGTGCCCTACTATATACAGAAACCCGCATCTTTCTAAAAATTCTCGTTTAGCTAATAATAATAATAACTGTTTTTGGGGGATTTTTGGCCATAAAGCGGGTTGTTTAAAAAAAATTTCAATACCATTTTACGTGCATCTATGAAGACCTAATTGACGTGTTTGGTGCAAATTTATTACATTTAAAATAAACGGTACCAGGAACTGGCACATACTTTCTCACAAACATATTTAAATTATTAAACAGATTCACTGTGACTTGTAGGTTGGGGTAGGAGAGGTGATTTTTTATTTAAGTTGGAGATTAACTAATAAATATCATTATTATTATCTAGAGAGAAAACTATTCGATCGATATCGAACAAATTTGCACAAAACACGTCAATTAGGTCTTTATAGATGCACGATAAAAGGTTTTGAAAATTTTTGAAAAACAACCCCCTTTATGGCCAATAAACCCCCCAAAAATCAGTTATTATTATTATTATTAGTTAAACGAGATTTTTTAGAAAGATTCGGTTTTTTGCATATGGTAGGGCACATTAAAGGCTACAAACAAGCCAAATTTTATCAAAATCGTTAGAGCCGTTTTTGTATAAAAAAATAAAAACTGATTTTTTGGGGGTTTTTTGGCCAAAAAGGGGGTTGTTTTTAAAAATTTTCAAAGCCCTTTTGTTGTTTTTAAAAATTTTCAAAGCCCTTTTTCCTGCATCTATAAAGGCCTACTTGACATGTCTGGTGCAAATTTGGTTGAAATCGATCGAATAGTTTTCTCTCTAGCTTTGTATACATACAGACATTTTGTAAAAAACACTTTTTTGGACTCAGGGGTCCCAAAACGGATATTTCCACAAAAATCTTAACATCACTGTACCTTTTTTCGATCACTATACTTTCTCTATACTAGGTTTAGTATAGTGAGAAAGTAAAAATCTATGACTTTCTGCTATTTAAGTTGTTACAAGTTTTAAAGTGAGAATCATTCATTGAATAAAAGATGCACTTGATTAATTTTACTATCGTGCATTTTACGTGAAGTTTGTTAAGATTGTGAAAAGTAAAAAATGTAGTTAATGGCATAAAAAAAATACAAGGGCCCCTCCGGGATTTGAACCCGGGACCTCCTGCACCCAAAGCAGGAATCATACCCCTAGACCAAGAGGCCGTTATCAGAAAGTTAAGTTTGTATTCTTATAGGTTAAATCACAACTTTTACTGTCGTGTTGTAGATGCTTGGGCCTAGAGGCTTGGCTCACTTTCTCTCTAAACGAAGGCCTATCTATATATAGTACAATAACTATAATGATTTAACTGAAAGTTATGTGAAAATCTTTTAAAACAAACTGACAAAGACATTAAAATAAATTTGTTTTGTAAAAATGTCTGCTTTTTATATTGTGACTTGACAACAAAGCATGCCATTTCAAGATCTTTTTTGCAATATCTTCTGAAAAATAAAAAAAACGAATTTTAAGTTCATTTTACACAAAAACGGGTGTATAAAAAATGTCGAAAATAAAAACGTCTAAACATTGTGTGTAAAATGATATATAAATAGAATAAAAAGTAGGGTTTGCTGTAAGAAACGTTAGCCGGCATAATTTGAAAATGGCGGCGATTTTTCAAAAATTTACAAATAGATTTTTATTGCCCACGTCAAGTGAAGTCCCCCATTTAAAATTTACTTTAAAACCAATAGTTTCTGAGATCCCAATGGTGACACACTTAAAGATCAGCCTGTATACACATTTACGCAAACATTTTTTATATTTTCAGAGTAAAATTTGTATTGAAGTCGGTACAATAAAAAATTATCTTTTTTAAGAAGAAATTTTCAATAAAACTATTTAGCAATTTTAAATTACACATTATTTTGTATTGCGTTTTGTTTCTTTGTAGATAGAGTTTATAGGTATTATTAAATAATTAATTTTAAGTTTTGAAATAGTTACTTCTGTTATTTGTAGTAGCTGTAACAAGTTAACAAATGGTTATTTTTATCTCTTGTTAACTAGTTTTTAATTGCAGTTATGTTTCGTTTGATGTTGTGTGTTATGTTTGTTTGGAACATCGTATGCCATGAAATGACAGCCAACCCGGTGTTTGACTATGCAAAAAATATTATGAACAATCAATCCCGCATTAGAAATTAACTTCCAAAACGAAATCTTATTATAGTAAATAATTTCCTAACAAAACAGCATTAAAATAACGAAAAAACATTTCAAAGAATTTCTGTGCATATAAATGTTTAAGCATCGATTTGATATAGATTCCACGAAATAATTTAAATTCAACTATCTACAGGGTGCATTTGAACTTTGGTCGTATTTCTAACCATTTCAAAATGGTGGCGAAAAAACAGTTTTATAGCCCTTTTTGGTGAAAAATGTACCCGCAATACATCAATAGTTTCTTAAATAAATAACACAACTTTTTCGTACTTTACTATTTATTTATTGAGCCGTGCGTGACGACCGTGGTTTCGCGCAGCTACGTCATTATCAAATGCAGCTTACAGAAATTTCCCCAAGAACCTATGTCGTTATAGTGTAAGTTATTTTCATTAATTATTACTCTCTTCAAAAGTACATACAATTAGAAAATAATATTTGTGGAGGTGTAAAAAAAAGAAAGCAGTCGCGGGACTGTCGACTGAAGTGATCACTGTAATGAATATCAATCATTGGTCATATTGGTTTAATCTGAAGTTTGAGGAATTTAACACTGCCAAGTGAACTATTTTGAAACAACTTAGGAAATGAGGACTCACAATGTCCATTTCAGAGGTATTACCAAGTACAGTAAACTATTTTAACACAACTTATGAAATGAGGAAGCGCAATGTTCATTTCAGAGTTATTACCAACTAAATTATTTTTTACAGAACCTACGAAATGAGGAAGCACAATGTCCACTTTACAGGTACTACCAGGTAAACTATTTTAGCACAACTTACGAAATGAGGAAGCACAATGTACATTTCAGAGGTATTACCAAGTAAACTATTTTAACACAACTTACGAAATGAGGTACCACAATGTCCATTTCAGAGGTATTACCAAGTAAACTATTTTAACACAACTTACGAAATGAGGTATCACAATGTCTATTTCAGAAATATTACCAAGTAAATTATTTTAACACAACTTACGAAATGAGGAAGCACAATGTCCATTTCAGAGGTATTACCAAGTAAATTATTTAAACACAACTTACGAAATGAGGAAGCACAATGTCCATTTCAGAGGTAGTACTAAATAAACTATTTCAACACAGCTTACAAAATGAGGAAGCACAATGTCTATTTCAAAGGTAGTACTAAATAAACTATTTCAACACAACTTACAAAATGAGGAAGCACAATGTCCATTTCAGAGGTATTACCATTGTATTTGGATAACCTAATAGAACTCCGATCCAATACAATATTTTGTTCCACTGAAAATTCGACGATAGTGGCGTTATCTATTGGGGAAACGACGGAAGCTGTATGAAACACCAATGCTACCAATGATTTCTCCCTAGCGCTACCTCGCGGCGCGATCATGTACTATTTTCGCGACAACCTTTTTTTCGGCACACAGCCCCCGTATGGATGCAAGATCTATTTAGTATTCATGATCTATGTTATTTCCAAGTAAACTGTTTTAAAGCAACTTACGAAATGAGGAATCACAATGTCTGTAAATTATTTTAACGCAACTTACAAAATGAGGAAGCGCAATGTCCATTTCATCGGTGCGTGTCGTGACTAAATTAACCAATACAGCCTTAAACTACACGCATCTAAAACACAATGGGTAAGGTACGGGGCGTTACGGTACGGTTCGCGAGATTTCATTCGAATACCAACGCAAAAAATCCGAACGGGCCATAAGAAGTTCTCACTTTAAAAACTCTTTTATTGTTATTGGATTATTTTTTTGCGGTTCTGTTGACTCCGGTCCCCTCAACTTCCCCCCGGTGGAAGAGAGGATATGGTTTTCATAACTTTACCCTTGAAAATTAATAAAGCCTGAACTAGTATACCATATTTTGTTTTGCTTTTAATTTGTTAAATAATAAATAATATGTTTGTTCTTTGAACACTTTGATTTGATACCTGCTCGACCTATATAGAAATTTAATTCAACGAATTTAGTTACATTTTCTTCAATTTCCACTGAATCGCACATTCTTATAATTGAATGCCAAAAAACTTGTAAAAAGGAGCCAAGTTGGACATTGTTTGAAACTGTAAAAGTTTGATTTCGGCGAACAAAAATTCTCAGACATTTATTTCCCTAAAGAGATTCATATAAAGAAAAATCAAGAAAGTAACATTGAAGGCAGTTTTAAAATTAAAATTTACATTACCCAAGATTTAAGAAGAAAAAACTCGCAAAGTTGAAAACAAGAAAATCTTTGTGAGGAAAAATGTGTAAAAATTATTTTGATAACTGAATAAGATTAGGCTTCAATTAGGTAGAGTAAGAATACCAGCTGGGTAAGGATGGTCTGTAGACTTATTCTGCAGGCCAAATGACTTGGTCAAATTTTTGAAACCTGTACTTTTGTGGGATCAAGTTTTAAACAGAACTTGGCCTCGTTTTGCGCATTTATGTTTTTATGAGACATGAATATTGCTGAATATAGACTCAGTCACATAGGGACAAATAAATACTGTTATCCGTTTTATTGATCAAGTCCATTGACCATGCGTTATTAAATAAATGCACAATTAAATTAATTGTACAGACCGACACTTGTAATAATAACCACCCCCCACCACCATCTATCCATAAACAGAAAAAGCAGTTTGTACGAAAGGGCCTGATCTAAATCAGTTTATCACATAACACATAGTTAGATGAACTTACACTGTTCTTAAGTTTGTTCAAATTTAAAAGAGTATAGAGTTAGATAAACAATATTTTAACGTGACATATGAATTATTAATTTTAAAATAAAATACGAAATAAAAAAGATAGGGTCCGTCCGGGATTTGAACCCGGGACCTCTCGCACCCTAAGCGAGAATCATACCCCTAGACCAACGGACCTACTTAACAATGAATGATTTGCGTAGCTATACAAACTAATCTACATTCTACTACGATTTGAATGATTTTATGATTTCTAAAGTGGAATAAAATTATGCGTTAGTAACGCTAAATTTGTTGATTATCCTTTGAAGTTGTATTGTTAAACTTTGTTCATTCGTTGTTTTAAACAGAATTGTCGTGACTAACACGTAAATTTGCATATGAAAAGATCGTTGCGACAATCCAAAGGAAATAAAATAAACTTGTTTAATGGCGTTAAAAAACCAATTATTCGTCTCCTATTATTCGATCAATTTGGACGTTTTTGAATTGAATGGCATAACATAATTATTACAGACAACTTTCTCTATAGATATTGCTTCATTCAAAACAAAGTAATAATTTCCATTGTCCTATAAAAACGAGTGTACAACTGTACATCCTTACATCCGTGAGTAACAATATAATATAACAGATGATTTCACCCATCATCTACAATACTTAAACACCACCTAGCGCAAATTATTCTTTGTGGTTATGTTTACAACTTCAATCAATAATATGTTTTGTGAAGTTATTTAAAAAAAATATGATTTAAAGAACTAATGTAGGCTATAATACTCCTTAATTTTGCTTTGAAGTTATAAAATGAATATAAATACCAGTATATTAATTTATACAAATTTAAGGAGAGATACCCATTTGTTTAGCTTCGGAAACATTCGTACATCTTCGTATAACATGTAAACATATTCGATTATTAATTTCTTCATTATAATATTAATAACTTCTGAATCATTTGATATACTAGTAGTTCTGTGAACAGTAGACCTCGTTCGTTGAAATAACAAATGTGGTTTTGACCTTAGGTTAAAAATAGTGTGCCAGTAAGGAAGTAAGCACAAGGTTTAGCCAGTGAAACATTATTTACAATTCCCGCGATTCCGGGATTTCTAGTTCTCGTTTTTATTTCTTTTTTTTAGCTTTAACTGCTAAAGATGTTCTTTTAGAGGTATTGTGTTTTATTTAGGTTAATAATGCGTAAGATAACTAAAATATCGCGTTATTGAGAGACAACATAAAATTAAATATTTACATACTTAAATAACTCAAACTTAACAATGTATCATAAGTTAACGTAAGTTCCATATCATATTCCAATATTAGAAATAATGAAAACAAACGATGTTAAAATGTCGTGATAGTGATCTCAACCCATGTACCAACATTTCCCACGGTGTCCTACGGTCATTTTTTGTATGTCCTTTATCGCCGCGAGGTTTCATTTGTTTCATCTCATTTTGTAATTCAAGTAAAGCTAAGTCAAATACTTTTATGAAATATACAATGGTACTTTACAGTTACTACAGTTCAATTCTTTGATTTATCCTCTACACTTTCTTATAATAATACTAGCTGAAAACCCGTGCTTCGCTACAGGGAATTTGTTTTTGCTAGGTCATTATCACTATGATTCATAATTAATTGTAATACTTTTCTCTAATTTTCTTTCATCTATTATTTCACGAAAACCCGTGCTTCGTTCGCTACAGGGAATTTGTTTTTGCTAGGTCATTATAACTATGATTCATAATTAATTGTAATACTTTTCTCTAATTTTCTTTCATCTATTATTTCACGAAAATGAATTATAACATGTATTTTCAATTAGTTTGGTACTTATTGTTCACTGGTGCCCGTAAATCGTCACTGTATGTGTGTTGAATAAATTAAATCAATAAAAATATTCAGAGTGAAGAGCGTCTTCTTTTTCAACCACTAAATCTACAGACTGGTATATCACAGTCTTAGCTGGATGTTTACAGATCACCCAGATACGTCTTTAATATGCAAATTCATAGATCGGGTTAGTTTTGATCAGTTCACGTTCAAAATATTTTCATAAAATTATAAGTGCCAAATTTCAGCTATCTAGCTTTAAGGAAATAATATCAATTAATATTTATTGTATTTAGGAGTTGTTATTACTTTTTCAATCCTTAGCAGCACGTAACAAAATGTAAAACTGGTTTATTTTTTATATGTATCTTGTAAGAAATAAATGTACAAAATTTCAGCTCTCTAGCTTCAAGGAAAGTATAAAAATGAAATAAATATTTATTATTTTTAGGGGTTGATATCACATTTTCACCTCTAGCAGTAGGCCTACGTAACAAAATGTAAAACTCATTTACTTTATATATGTGTTTTGTAAGAAATAAATGTGCAAAATTTCAGCTTTAAGGAAAGTAAAAAAACAACATTTATTGTTTTAGGGGATGTTTCAACCCTTAAAGGCTAAATATTTTAAAATCCTATCTTAGTGCGCCTCTAGCGCCTATGAACAATATGTGTACCAAAATTCACGTTCCTTGGCGGTATTAAATTAATATTTACAGTTATAGGGGTTGTTACTAAATGTTCACCCCTTAGCAGATCGTGATTAAATGTACACAGTATAAAAATAAGTATTTATTGTTTAAGGGGTTGTTACTACATTTCCATCCCTTAACAGACCTTAATAAAATTTGAAACTGGTTTATTTGTCTAAGTGTTGTGTATATTGTAAGAAATTTTATAAACATTTAGCTCTCTTGCTTAAAAGAAAGTATACAAATTTATATTTATTGTTTTTAGGGGTAGTATCACATTTTCACCCCTAGTAGCACGTAACGAAATGTAAAACTGGTTTACTTTTTATATGTATCGTGTAAGAAATAAATGTACAAAATTTCAGCTTTCTAGCTTTAAGAAAGTATAACAAACACTATTTATTGTTTAGGGGTTGTTTCAACCATTAAATGGAAAATATTTTAAAATCCTTTTTTGGCGCTCCTCTAACGCCTGCAAGCAACATGTGTACCAAATTTCACGTTCCTGTGTTTGACATGTGTAACAAATAATATTTATTGCTTTAGGGGTTAGCTAAATATTGAAAGATAAATATTTTAAAATCCCTTCTTAGTGCGCCTTTAGCACCTATGAGCAATATGTGTATAAATTTCACGTTCATAGGCGGTATTTAAATAATATTTATAATTTTAGGGGTTGTTACAACATTTTCACTTAGCAGAACGTGACAAAATGTAAATCTGTTTTTTTTATATGTATCTTGTAAGAAATAATGTAAAAAATGTCAGCCTTCTAGTTTTAAGGAAAGTATAACAAACAATATTTATTGTTTTAGGGGTTGTTTCAACCATTAAAGGAAAATTATTTTAAAATTCTTTCTTAGTTCGCCTCTAGCTCATATGAGCAATATGCGTACCAAATTTCACGTTCCTAGGCGGTATTCAATTAATATTTATAGTTTTAGGGGTTGTTGTTACATTTCACTTTTTAGCAGAACGTCACAAAATTTAAAATAGGTTTACTTTTTATATGTATCGTGTAAGAAATAAATGTACAAAATTTTAGTTTTCTACCTTTAAGGAAATTATAACAAACAATACTTTTTAGGGGATGTTTGAACCCTTAAATTTCAAATATTATAACATTTTTTCTTAGTGCGCCTCTAGCTCCTATGAGCAATATGCGTCCCAAATTTCACGTTCTTAGGAGGTAGGACTTTTGAGATATATAACAAATAATGTTTATTTATTTAGGGGTTGTTTCAACCCTTACAGGCCAATTATTAAAATATTCTTTCTTAGTTCGCCTCCTGCTCCTGTCGCAAATACATGTACCAAATTTCATATTCGTAGCAGGTAAGGTTTTTGAGATATATAACAAACAATATTTATTGTTTTAGGGGTTGTTTCAACCCTTACAGGCCAAATATTTTAAAAATCCGTTCTTAGTGTGCCTCTAGTACCTATGAGCAATATATGTACCAAATTTCACATTCCTAGGAGGTAGGACTTTTGAGATATATAACGAACAATATTTATTGTTTTAGGGGTTGTTTCAACCCTTACAAGCCAAATATCTTAAAATCCGTTCTTATTGTGCCTCTAGTGCCTATGAGCAATATGTGTACCAAATTTCACGTTCCTAGGAGGTAAGGTTTTTGAGATATATAACAAACAATATTTATTGATTTTGGGGTTGTTACAACCCTTACAGGCCAAATATTTTTAAGTCCGTTCTTCGTGTGCCTCTAGTGCCTATGAGCAATATTTGTACCAAATTCAAAGTTCCTAGGTGGTATGGTTTTTGAGAAACTGTGATCAGTCAAAACTACCCCTAAACCCCCAAAACTACCCCTAAAAATTTGAATATCAAAATGAAATTTTTTTAGTTTTCCTATTTACATCACAAAGTATACACATGCCAAATTTCATATCTCTAGTTTCATGGGAAGTGGGAGAATTAGTGATGATGAGTGAGTGAGTGAGTGAGGGCTTTGCCTTTTATATGTTGTATAATAGATTTGATGTCATTTTTGGGCAAATGATATATTCCTAAATTACTATTCAAAACAGGCCTAGTTTTGTTAGCAGTCTTGTAGTAGGAACATAAAAACTGGTGTTTTCAAAATAAGAAATTTGAAATTGATAAATATTTTTATACAATTCTATTTAGAACTAAATTACGAAACTTTTTTACATTTTTATGAACAAAATTACAATAATTTTTACTACTTTTTGTAGGCCTAAAGTTAAACATTTACCTTTCGTTACTGAACGTGATTGTTTCTTGAGCTAATAACGTTCTTAATTTTACTTCAATAATTTTTTTACTGGCATATATGAATTCTTTAAACCTTTATCTACCAAAAAGCTATGGAACACTTTTGAATTGGTTTAGAATAAACGTATAAAAACATGGTTGAAATACAAAAACTTGGACGATTTTTAACAAATTCAAAGTTTACGGCCATTTTGTGAGCTTACCGTTAGAGATACGAAAAAAAATCAAGAATACAATTTTGTTTAAAATTTAATTTGCTCAAAAATGTTATTAGTTTTTAAATTCGACTTACGGTTAAGCCACAAACTGGTTTTGGAAAAAAGCTTACACTGTGAGAAACGGTCCGGCCGCCATTTTTATTTATTTAAGGGGTTAAAAATGAAAAATGGGAAAAAAACCGTATATATACATGGCTCGGCCTAGGAATAAGGAACATTCATGCAAAAAATCATCAAAATCGGTCAAGGCGTTTGGCCGTAATCGTGAGACAGACACACAGACGAAATGCCGAACGGTCGAGTTAAAACGGAAACCTCGCTTACGCTCGGTCAATCAATCTCCATATTTTTTATAATAAAATTAATGTTTCTTTTTCATTTATAGACTCAAAAACTGTTCGACCGATTTCACTAAAAATTTTAAAGTTTATCCATATAATTGCTAGGAATGTCTAGACGTTACAATTACTACAGTCTAAGGGGTTGAAATGGATTTGCTACAACTATAAATAAATAATTTGAACTAACTTCCTGCAAGCTATAAAACTAAATCTGTGTAATATCATTCTTAAGTGATATAAAAAAAATATTTTTTACCATACTACATTATACTCAGCTGTTTTGCGAACATAATATGCGGGCCGAAAGTAAAAAAGCTATGCATTCAAACAAACTCAATCGGTACATTAATATGCGGCAAGTGGTAAGTATACCCGTGAAAACAGCTGATTATTAGTGAATTTCCGTAGGAAAATGAGCTATTGGAGTGGCCCTTATGGTGAGACCCAAGGTCGGGAGTAGCAAATGAGCACCGATCATGGTCCCCAGAACACGTTTTTGGGTGTCATTAAAATTCATATATATATATAAGTATGTATATATATATGTATATATACATATATATGTGTCGCTCGGACGAGTTCGTTAGGAAAAAAATCCAACAACCGGAAGAACGTTTTTTGACCGGAAGTAACTATTTTTTGAGTATTTTACTACGAAAATGAAATTTTTTTAGAGTTTTTTCTGAAAATATAAATAAATGTAAGATGTTATTCTGCACATTTTGTTTTTTACCCGAACTTTTGGCTCGCTTGGATCCCCCAAAATTAACCAAAACGTAAAAGCCAAGTGGTGCAAACTCGCGAGGCC
>JAGFPH010000098.1:981934-1000302 GCA_018207615.1 Philaenus spumarius
ATCGCAGTTCGCTCTGGTGTGTGCGGCTCCATAAGCCACCATGGTATTGCACGGACCACTGGTATCGCAAGAGAATTTCCAAGAAAAAGTATCGCGCCCGCTCTGGTATCGCACGGAGTATCGCTCTGGTGTGTGCAGGGCTTGAGATTGGAATACTATCTTTAACCATGAAATTCCCCCATGGATAATGTAATGCATACCGTTTCGCTACCGTAATTCTCTCTGTAAGATGTGAATTGAGTGATAATTGTGGTGTGAATGTAAGTCCAAGGTACTTGTACTGGTTTACTAGGTTATAAAGAAATAATTCGACCACTTAGCAGAACTGCTGACGTGAGTTGACCAAATTTCCAAAATAAGGTTTATAGGAACCAACAATTTGGGAAATAGGTCTATTCACGACGGTGAAACATAGCTGCAAAATGGTTCGCTCGCCATTCCGCATATTGGGAGTATCTTCAACACACAAAACATTGCGTGCTTCGCACGCCAGCTCCCGTATTGGGAGTACCTTCAATACACAATGCATTGCGTGCTTCGCACGCCAATCCCACGGTGGAATCCACCACATGGCTTTGAACCGGGTACTTCTATGGTATTTTACGTTTTGATCGATTTTGGGGGAACCAAGCGAGCTATAAGGTCGCGTAAAAAAATAAAATGTGCAGAAAAACATCCTAAATTTATATTTGTAGAAAAAACGCAAAAACAAATTCATTGTCGTAGGAAAAATCTCAAAACATAGTTACTTCCGGTAAAAAAACGTGTTTCCGGTTGGTGGATTTTTTGGCTAACAAACTCGTCCGAGCGACGTAGACAACGAACATGTGTACTAAATTTGAACCAAATCGGACATAAAATGCGTCCGTTAGAGTACGCACACATACATACATAAATATATAAATATTACATATATAGCCTACACATAAATATATGATTTTTAATGACACCCCAAAACGTGTTCTGAGGACCATGATCGCTCATTTGCTACTCTCGACCTTGGGTCTTACCATAAGGGCCACTGCAATAGCTCATTTTTCCTATGGAAATTCGCTAATAATACTCAATATATTTTATATACAATCAGACTTTATTAGTTAACAATTTTAAGTCGTCCTGTCTAGACGCCAACAAATATAATTTTTGTAGACACTGGGCTTCAGTTAAACGGCAATAATAGGCTTATAACGAATTGTGTTTGCAGAAGCAATTCTGAGTAGCTGAGCAGTGCATCGCAGCGTTTTATTAAACGAAGTAGTCATCAATATCAACCCCCCCCCCCCCCCCCCCCCCCACTTGAACAGTCAGCCAGTGTTGAGAGCCAAGCAAATAATCCGAGTAGTTCTCGTTGTTAGTCAATTACGTATTTATAAATCACGGGTAAAGCAGTAAAGCAGGGCAGATTTACTATAAGACAAGGTGAAGTCAACGTCTCTTGCTCTTTCCATTAACCCAGAAGATGCTAGTATCAATATAATTACCTTCGTGAAGGAAGTGGATGGATTTGCCCTAATTGAATGAACAAAGTAAACCTAACGACACCACCATATTAATATTTCTTTATATCTGTGTACAAATTTGTTTTTCACATTAAAATTTGACTCGGGGTCGACTTTAGCTTGTGTTTGGACCAGTGCAAACTTTTACTACGGGGCCCATCAATTTGGCATCCATCTTTAACCCCTTCCGCCCACTATAATTAAGACTACATATCACGTAAAGAGCCTTGTCTAGAAAAGACCCGCCACTATATTTTTATGTTGGGAAATACGCAATGGGTCTTTTTAGAAGGGGACCGCCATGAATCCAAAATGTGCATTCGTTTAAATTTGTCAAATTGCAAGGGTTTACAGAAAACTTCATAATATCTAAACATACTTTGATTAAAGACTATAAGTTAGAACTTCAAGCTATTTTTTGCATGCTTGAATGCAGGTAAACATACTGTTACTAAAGACTATGCAAGAAAAAAAATAGCCTGAAGTTCTAACTTATAGTCTTAAGTCTGCATTCAACATTCTAAAAAAGAAAAGTTTTCCACTGATTTCTAAAAAAGATCCATTGCGTATTTTCCAACATAAAAATATAGTGGCGGTCCTCTTCTAGACAAGACCCCACGTAAATGCAGTATGAAACGTAGCTAACAAGAGAAAACATGATATAATATTAACAATACTTAACTATTAAATAAAATTAGAAAATAAATCACAGTATAGCAGTTGTGCTTATAAAAATTCTCTTAATTAATATTTTATAATTAATCTGGCAAACTTAAAAAAACGAATTTTGTGCGGCCCCCCTAAGGCCGGCCCTAATTTGACTAATCCATATTTAAGGGTGTGGAATACCAGACGAAAAGGTTACAAACATTAATCTGTAATCTTACAAACGTTTCATAAAACTTTCAAGATAAACAGTTGAAATTTGCGGGAAATTGTTCGTGAACATCCAAACAATAGTTCTTAGATTACAAAATTGTAAATTAAGAAATTTATTTTCAGAAAAATGTCGGTTCTTTTTTTATGTTATCTGTGACCAAAGAACTACGTCCCTGCCCGTTTCGCTCACCAACCTCCGGATAACTCGCGGCGAAGGAAATGCATACAGATTATTGTATAGTCTGATATTTTTACGAAAATTGAGATTGATTGAAGCCGAATCACTTGGACCTGGATTCTGAAGCATGCGCAGTAGGTAAAGAATATTGATTAAAGCCGAAGCACTTGGACCTGGATTCTGAAGCATGCGCAGTAGGGTAAAGAATATTGATTAGAGCAGAATCACTTGGACCTGGATTCTGAAGCATGCGCAGTAGGTAAAGAATATTGATTAGGGCCGAATCACTTGGACCTAGATTCTGAAGCATGCGCAGTAGGTAAAGAATATTGATTTGAGCAGAATCACTTGGACCTGGATTCTGAAGCATGCGCAGTAGGTAAAGAATATTGATTAGAGCAGAATCACTTGGACCTGGATTCTGAAGCATGCGCAGTAGGTAAAGAATATTGATTAGAGCAGAATCACTTGGACCTGTATTCTGAAGCATGCGCAGTAGGTAAATAATATTGATTAGAGCAGAATCACTTGGACCTGGATTCTGAAGCATGCGCAGTAGGTAAAGAATATTGATTAGAGCAGAATCACTTGGACCTATATTCTGAAGCATGCGCAGTAGGTAAAGAATATTGATTAGAGCAGAATCACTTGGACGGGATAAGGGGTAGCGGTGACGGATCATGATGCATGCGCAATAGGGCCAGAGTTTTTGTGTGAATGACAGCAATTTTTTTTATTGACTGAGCGTAAGCGAGTTCTTCGTTTTAACTCGACCGTTTGGCATTTCGTCTGTGTGTCTGTGTGTCTGTATGTCTGTCTCACGATTACGGCCAAACGCCTTGACCGATTTTGCTGATTTTTTGCATGAATGTTCCTTATTCCTAGGCTGAGCCATGTATATATACGGTTTTTTTTCCATTTTTCATTTATAACCCCTTAAATAAAATAAAAATGGCGGCCGCGCCGTTTCTCTCAGTATAAGCTTTTTTCCAAAGCCAGTTTGTGGCTTAACCGTAAGTCAAATTTAAAAACTAATAACATTTTGCTAATAGCAAATTAAATTTTAAACAAATTTGTATTCTTGATTTTTTTTCCGTATCTCTAACGGTAAGCTCACAAAATGGCCGTAAACTTCGAATTTGTTAAAAATCGTCCAAGTTTTTGTATTTCAACCATGTGTTTATACGTTTATTCTAAACCAATTTAAAAGTGTTCCATAGCTTTTTTGTAGATAAAGGTTTAAAGAATTCATATATGCCAGTAAAAAAAATGATTGAAGTAAAATTAAGAAAGTTATTAGCTCAAGAAACAATCACGTTCAGTAACGAAAGGGAAATGTTTAACTTTAGGCGTACATAAAAAGTAGTAAAAATTTTTTTTATTTTTTTTATAAATGTAAAAACACCAGTTTTTATGTTCCTACTACAAGACTGCTAATAAAACTAGGCCTGTTTTGAATAGTAATTTAGGAATATATCATTTGCCCCAAAAATGACATATTATTATAAGAAAGTGTAGAGGATAAATCAAAGAATTGAACTGTATACCTGTAAATTATCCTTGTAAATTTCATAAAAGTATTTGACTTTCGGCTTCTTTTATTCACCGCGACAGGTCGCTGTCCCAAATTTGCACGCGGCATGTCGCTGCGATCGATCGGTGTCGCGTGGAGGGGGTAAAAGTGTTGCCAACCACATCACATTAACTTTATCTATAAATCGTTCATTGTTAATATCGGTTATCACTAAAGTCATTTTGTGTTGCATACCACCAGCTTCAAAACGACACGACCCCACGACTACAGTACGCAAAGCCGAATAACAAGGCCACGTGTCGTGACATTCGAGATGGCTTGGGTTGGCAGCAATGCGAGAGCGGGAGCGGGCTGCCGCGTGGAATAAACGGTCCTATACAACCCAATGCATATAGGAACCGCTCCCTGCCAGCGATTTCTAAGTGCAGGCGACTGAATTTACAAAACGCTGCGACACACCGCTACTTCTGAGACCGCTCCTTTTTGAATAAAAGTTCCTATTTTGGGCAATGCACTTACAAAATCGCGGCGACAGGCCGCTGCGACCTGTCGCGGTGAATAAAAGAAGCCTTAGCTTTACTTGAATTACAAAATGAGGTGAAACAAATGAAACCTCGCGGTGATAAAGGACATACAAAAAATGACCGTAGGACACCGTGGGAAGTGTTGGTACATGGGTTGAGATCACTATCACGACGTTTTAACATCGTTTGTTTTCATTATTTCTAATATTGGAATATGATATGGAACTTAAGTTAACTTATGATACATTGTTAAGTGTGAGTTATTTAAGTATGCAAATATTTAATTGTATGTTGTCCCTCTATAACGCCATATTTTTAGCTAGGGTATCTTACGCATTATTAACCTAAATAAAACAAAATGCCTCTAAAAGAAAATTTTTAGCAGTTAAAGCTCAAGAAAAGAAATAAAAACGAGAACTAGAAATCCCGGACTCGCGGGAATTGTAAATAATGTTTCACTGGCTAAACCTTGTGCTTACTTCCTTACTGGCACACTATTTTTAACCTAAGCTCAAAACCACTTTTGTTATTCAACGAGCGAGGTCACAGAACCTCTACCTGTTCACAGAACTACTAGTATGATAGAGAGGTCGTAATCGGAGTTTTCTGCAAATTAACTGTTGCACGTATATGGCGAAAATAGAAAATAAGCCATTGGTAAGAACGTAAGTACTTACAAGCGATATTGTGGTCACGTTCGAACGTTTTATTACGTAGCATAGTCAGGCTTCTCAAGGTTTAACACTCTGCACTCAACTAACCGAGTTCGATGTATCATTACTCGAATATTATGAACACCTCTACCCCAAATGCTAATTTTTGTTTTAAACTTTATCTTTATGACTTTTTTGATGAATCTAGATGTTATTTGTTGGTTTCCATTTTAAAAACCACTTTTTTCTTTTTAAATTTCGGAGGTACCTGTACTCCCTGCGCACACCGCGCCCACTCGACGCACACTTACAACATTTTATATTTGCCGACCCTTTTCTCTTATATCACTTAAATATTGTTATAATAATTAAAAATATATATTTACACAAATTTACAACCCTACCAACCAACCATAACCATCATTTTTATTGGGGTCTGTGGTAATTGACAAAACTGATTCCACAAAGTTGTGGATATGACAGACACTCATACTAAATCATTTTTTGGCACATCCGACATTTCTCTTGTGTTGTGCGATTTGAGTTAGGTTTTCATTTTGTGATTTTAATAACTGTACGGCCATCAGGCCGGGCAAGAGGGCGCGCGGGATTTGGCAAGTCCGGTAGAAGGGAATTTTTCACCGACTTATGAAACTCAAAAAGCCCAATTTTTCTCTTCCTTTACGTGCATTTACCAGTAGCATTTGGATGACTAGGATAAATATTTCCTTTGCGCTATAAGGGGTAGTAGCCCTGCATTTGGTCAGACCGGTCAACGCCTTTCATATAACCATTGTATTTTACCATCTGCAATGTTTTTTGTGCCTGCCTCTAGGTTTTGTTTGTTAATAATCGTAACAATACCATTTTCATGTTAGGTTGAAAGGTACAGAATAAAAATATTAAAACATTACATAAAGTACTAATACATTCACAAAATCGTAAACAGGACAACGCACAGAAATACAGCAGTAAAACACAGGGAGAGAAGCGCGAACTTAAAACAACGCACATTTCATAATCTCCAGTTCGAACAAACAAACATAATCTCAAACTTCTCAATGCAGTGTCAAGGACACACTAAACTGACTAATCTAGCAAATTAACAAGATCTTGGTCTTAGTGGTTGACAGCATCTGTAAAATACAATGGTTGCATATCTGAAACTAAGGAATTACTTTATAGAAAAATGTTATTAGCGAATTTCCATAGGAAAAATGAGCTATTGCAGTGGCCCTTATGGTAAGACCCAAGGTCGGGAGTAGCAAATGAGCACCGATCATGGTCCCCAGAACACGTTTTGGAGTGTCATTAAAAATCATAAATATATATATATGTATATATACATGTTGGTTGTCTACGTCTTATAACTAGGAGTGATACCTGTGTGCTTCGCATGCCAACGCTCGTGTTAGCTTCGCTCGCACAAAATGTTTTTTTCGTACAGGTCAATGAAATGTATCCACGGCGTTTGTAAGGATTAAATGTGTTAACAAGGACCTACAAAAGGAAAATGTTTTTTAGGCGGTTAATTCATTTACGTAGACCTCTCGTTAGAGAAGGTACTGTGGGACTCGAGAGTCTAGGACCGCGGGCCAGTTGCCTAAAAACTTTGACGAGGGTAATTTGACAGCCAGAGGCTTGGCGGAGCAAGGGCCAGCCGGCTAAGGATCAGTGACCTGTTCTACTGTGCGGTGGGTGTGCGGGTGGAAAGGTTTTAATTATCGTTTATGTATTCCGATAACAGTATGATTATAATATTTATATAATTATAATATTTCGTCGTATTATCACTTTATATAATTAGAATAAAAAAAAAACTAGAGGACTTACCTAAACTGTTTAGTCACAGTATTTTGCCGATAACAGTATGATTATAATATTTATATAATTATAATATTTCGTCGTATTATCACTTTATATAATTAGAATTAAAAAAAACTAGAGGACTTACCTAAACTGTTTAGTCATAGTATTTTGCCAATAACAGTATGATTATAATATTTGTATAATTATTAACCTTTAAAACTCTTCTATAGAATTTAGTTTAGAGTCGTACTCTATGCATTTAATCTTACCCCTCCCCTGAATCACTTCCGCTCTGGGGAGTCGACTGGCCCTCGGCCCTACCTGGCTGTTTTGACAGTTTTATGACCCCCACGGCAAAAGATCGGCTGGCCCTCGCTCCGTTTTCCGGGACTCGATCCAGTAAACTGGACAATACACACTAAACCACCGCCCTCCCCCCAAGTAAGGAAGTCACTCTGGACCGAACACAGGCACAAGAGTATTTACGCCGACCTCTCCTGAGATGGCACGTTACAACACTCCAGTACCATGCATAACGGACAAGACACTCCGCATACACTTCACTGGGGGAAGCGTCAGCAGCATCTAGGGGCCGTTCTCTAATGACTGCTAAATCAATCTGAAACTCACATTAAAAATAAAAAGAAGGCAAACAGGTAAGTATCAAACTTGATGGAGTCGCAGCGTGAAAAAACCTATGACGGGTCGTCCAGAATAGCGGCAGGCCGAGGCCTACCATCTTCCGGTATGTCGAGTCTCCTGCAGATCTCGGCTATATGAGGATAGCTTGAGTTGCGTGCATCCTGAAACATGCCATCGAACCAAAATGATATAGAATAATCAGTACAAATATATTTTTTTCTGGATTTTTTAATACAATTTTAAGAAACAATATTTAGTTTTTATTTTAATCTAAAATTTAAATTGTGTATGATGTAGTGTATGTATATTAGCAATAGTGTATGTATGTTGAAATTAAAAAAAAAACAATATATAAATACTGAAAATTTGATCAAAATCGTTAGAGCCGTTTTTGAGAAATTTGCATTTTTGTCGTTTTTTATGGGTTTTTAGGGGTAAATTACCCTTAAAAATTAAAAATTCCAAAAAATGAAAAAAACGCCTGGAGATATTAGGGTTTAGTACCTACATACCAAATTTCATGAAAATCGGACCAATAGTGTCCTCTCTGGTCGTGTATACATACTGACAGACTGACAGACAGACACCACTCTAAAAACACTTTTTTGGGTTCAGGGAGCAACAAAACAAAAAATTCCACTAAAAATATTTTTGGGTTTAGGGAGCACCAACACAGATAATTGCACTAAACCATTTTTTGGGGTTCTGGGAGCACCAAAACAGATAATTCAACTGAAAATTCAAATTCGAACATTTTTACGAAAACAATACTTTCTCCATATACGACGTATAGGGTGGAGAAAGTAAAAAACCAACACTTGTTTCAGATTATATAGATCTATGTGCGAAAAAATATTTGGCGTATCTTCATTCATTCATTCTGTAATAATACACTTTCAAGAGTATTGAATACATACTGGTTGGTCTCAGATAAGGTATGTCTCTCAAAGCCATTTTATTGAGGTTCATAAATTGATTATCATTACAAAACCTACAATAATGACTTTAATTGCTTTAAAGTTTATTCATTGGATTACATCCGCATGTATAATTTAAACTGTGAGTAAAATTATGCAAAACTGTGACGTAATTTATAAGGGATAATCAGCTTACAAGAAGCACATTACTTTAATGAATTGAAATTAATTTACACCAATATGTAGAATAGTTTTGATTATATCAGCTTTGTACAATATTTTAGTTTGACTAGATAGATCAGCTGATTTAGTTTGATTACATCTTCTTGCTAATATGATTGCTGTTATTCAATATTAAAACACATTTCTACACAGTGTTGGTATAGTAAATCAAATAGTGCACTTGAAAACGCGTACTGACATGCCAGAACAGGCGTTTATTATAAGACACTTTAATAAATATGGTTCTTACGAACAGTCCAAAAAAATTGTTCATGTAGAAATTTTGTAAATAAGCTCAAGTCAAAAGTATTATTTAGAAACTGATTACGAAATTTCGGCAAACAAACTCAGTTACGGACAAAAACGCGAACAGAACTAAAGTTACAAGACATTTTAATTTTAAAGATGCTATGACTAAGGCTCCTGGAAAATCAAAAAGCAGCAAAAAGTAATTAAATTAAATTGATATCAAATGAATTTGTTTTAACAACATCAGATTTGTTAAAAATCGTCAAAGTTTTTGTATTTCAACCATGTTTTTATACGTGCATTCTAAACCAATTCAAAAGAGTTCCATAGCTTTTTTTTAGATAAAGGTTCAAAGAATTTATATAAGCCAGTAAAAAAATGATTGAAATAAAATTAACAAAGTTATTAGCTCAAGAAACGAGCATGTTCAGTAACGAAAGGAAAAGTTCAAATTTAGGCCTCCATAAAAAGTAGTAAAATTGTTTTGTAATTTAAAAAAACAACGTAAAATGTTTCGTAATTTAGTTCTAAATAGAACTGTATACAAATATTTATCAATTTCAAATTTATTATTTTGAAAACACCAGTTTTATGTTCCTACTACAAGACTGCTAACAAAACTAAGCCTATTTGCATAGTAATTTAGGAATATATCCTTTGCCAAAAATGACATATTATTATAAGAAAGTGTAGAGAATAAATCAAAGAATTGAACTGTATACTTGTAAATTATTATTTCATAAAAGTATTTGGCTTAGCTTTACTTGAATTACAAAATGATATGAAACAAATGAAACCTCGCGGCGATAAAGGACATACAAAAAATGACCGCTGGACAGCGTGGAAAGTGTTGTACATGGGTTGAGATCACTATCACGACGCTTTAACACCGTTTGTTTTTTCATTATTTCTAATATTGGAATATGATATGGAACTGTCAATACATTGTTAAGTTTTAGTTATTTAAGTATGTAAATATTTAACTCTATCTTTTCCCTTAATAACGCGATATTTTTAGCTACCTTACGCATTATTAATCTACATAAAACACAAGAAAAGAAGAAAAAAACGAGAACTAGAAACTCCGGAATAGCGAGAATTGTAAAACAATGTTTCACTAGCTAAACCTTCCGCTTACTTCCTTACTGGCACACTATTTTTAACCTAAGCTCAAAACCAAATTTGTTATTTCAACGTGAGAGGTCTACTGTTCACAGAACTACTAGTAATAGGCCTAAACATCCCTGTTTTGTTTCTGAACATAAACTAGAAGTTGAAAATATTTTCTTTAGAGCCTTGTGTTTGATGAGCCTTTGTTAGTTTGAAGTGAATTTCTTTCAAAAGACCAGTGAATTTGTCGAGAATTACTAATATATATTACAGTATATAAGATTTCAGTTCGTCTAATGCTGATCAAATTTGTATACATTTAATTGTAATATCATTTTTTATAAATTGTCGGTCAAAAGTTTTTTTCGAATTAAGTATCTTTTTACAATTAATTGAAAAACTTCCTTCTTTAATTTGTTGTTTACATTGTTTTCTCTGCATATCAAGGCTGAATGAATTTAACCTTATGTTATTGTTATAGACTATCTAATAATGTACAATGTAGTAGGCCTATTTACCTATGCCTTAAATTTAGAAAATAATTACCTTGAAGACTATTGTTATTATTAGCGAATTTCCAAAGGAAAAATGAGCTATTGCAATGGCCCTTATGGTAAGACCCAAGGTCATGAGTTGCAAATGAGCACCGATCATGGCCCCCAGAACACGTTTTGTGGTGTTATTAAAAATCATATATATATATATATATATATATATGTATATATGTATATATGTGTTCGCACTCTAGCGGCCGCATGTTAAGCCTTTTTGACACACATGTTGGTTGTCTACGTTGCTCGGACGAGTTCGTTAGCCAACAAAATCCAACAATCGGAAGCACGTTTTTTGACAGGAAGTAACTATTTTTTGAGATTTTTCCTACAAGAATGAATTCGTTTTTGAGTTTTTCCTACAAATATAGGATGTTATTCTGCACATTTTGTTTTTCACGCGACCTTATAGCTCGCGCTTGGTTCCCCCAAAATCGATCAAAACGTAAAATACCATAGAAGTACCCGGTTCAAAGCCATTTGGTGGATCCTACCTCGGGGTTGGCGTGCGAAGCACGCAATGCATTGTGTATTGAAGATACTCCTGATACGGGGGTTGGCGTGCGAATCACGCAATGCTTTGTGTATTGAAGATTCTCCAAATATGCGGAATGGCGTGCGAACCATTTTGCAGCTATTCAGCACCGACGTGAATAGACCTATTTTCCAAATTGTTGGTTGAAAACCTAACACATAGGCCTATAAACTTAATTTTGGAAATTTGCTCAACTCACGTCAGCGGTTCAGCTGCGTGGTCGAATTATTTAACTTTACATTCGTGTGTTTTCAAAAATCGAGAACAATGTCAGGATAGTGTTGGAAAGACCAGGACACGTGGTACAGTCTAGTCTTGTATTTCCCAAGACAAAACCTACAACGCTGAAAACTCTTTGTATTAATGCGGAGGTAAATATTGTAAGCCGGGAGCCGGAGCGCCAAACACGTTGAGGGAAGCGTTTACATCGGAATTATACAATTGCTCTCGTAGGAAATGTTTCTCGAGATCTCAAAATGCTGGTTCAAAAACAAACAAAATCTATTATTTAAACAAAACTGTATGCACAACCATAATATTGCAAATGACCTGCTAATGTATAATTATTGCAATATTTGTTGTTGTTTCGAGATTTATGTTAAAACATGTAGATTCAGGCCAAACGATTTATCTAGACTTGTAAGTTGCTTTACTAAAAAGTACCCGGTTCGAAGCCAAGTGGTGCAAACTCGCGATGCCACTAGGCGCAAACAAATTCTACTAATATATTGCGTACACACAGACAGCTGTTCAACGCCTTCGTGAGTAGACCTATTACCCAAATTATTGGTTGAAACCCTAAAACATAGGCATATAAACTTAATTTTGGAAATTTTCTCAACTCACGTCAGCGGTCCAGCTGCGTGGTCGAATTATTTAACATTGAAATTGGTACCCAGCTTCGCCATTTTGAATTTAGGGAGCCGAGCCTTAATCCTCTCTTTTGTTATTTTCTTTTTATGATGCCAACTGTCCGAACAAACAATATTGTAAAAATATAGACAATTCATCTTTAGAAACTAACTTAACAAAAAATATAATACATATGTTTAAAATTCAAATTTTTACCATTCCAAGTATTTTGTTATTTTTTGTAATTAACTAACATTGAATGTTTTCCCTGTCCTTTTTGTACCATTGTTTCTTTTAAAAGAGTTAAATAGGAAAAAGAATTTATTTATTATTGATATTATTTCGCTACTTATTTTCAAATTTTGATAAAAGAAACAAATCACGTCTATATGTTTCAACGACATGTTACATAATATTTGTCGAACAACAATAATAGAAACTATTAATTAAACTATTATTAAACTGCAGAAACTATTAATTCACACAAAGCATTTTATGTTGCTAATGAAAGCAATTAACGTATCTGTAACAAACAGCTGATCACGCACAATAGATGTTAAGCTCATGTTGGGTTTCGCAATATGGCTGACAATGACATTGGACTTGTGTATAGACTATTACGCAACATTGCTAAGCTGATAAGTTGAATGCCCTTTTGTACTGAATGCTGAGTTGCTTGCGAATGTTTTCCGACTCATGACGGAATTGAAGGGTTTATTAAAATGTACAACCATCTATACAAGTACATGATGCTTTTAAAGATATAATTTTGAAATCTTCTAAATCTTATTTCTACGGTTGTATCAGACGAACTTGAATTATTTTTTGTTCTTATGGAAAGTTCTTTTTGGAAAGTTCTTAGTAGAAATTCTAGTGACTCAGAAAATCCTGCCTGAAAACTAAGTTAATTGTAGTAAAATATTCACCATTGAAGATAATTAAAGCAGCTGATTTGACGACAATGTTGTTTAAAACTTCGTTTATATCTACAGTAGGCCCTACTTACATAAAGCTAGACGGTAACACTGATTCACTGACATTAATTATGAGGCACTTCCCGTAATCGGACCACCTCAACCTTCTACTTAAATTAAAGCTCTCGACGAGAAACTCTTGGGAAAATGGCCAGAATTTAACATTTTTTAATTTTCGAAGCACCTTTTTGGGCGGGAAAGATTTTTTAAATTTTTTCATTTTTTCACTTTGTAAGAAAACGGTAAGAGATAGCAAACAATGTTAAATACAAAAGTTGTAGAAAATTAAATTTCAAACTAACGATTTCCCGTCAGATTCAAGATCCAATCATCCATTTAGCCACTATTCATCCGAGAAGGGAGGCTCCGCCCAACGTCTTTAATGCTTTAAAGCTAGACGGGTTTACTGATTTACTGACATAAACTATGAGGAACTTCCCGTAATTGTACCCCCTCGACCTCATATTTGAATTAAAGCTCTCGACGAGAAACTTTCCGAAAAATTGTTAAAAGTTAACATTTTGAATTTTGAAAACACCTTTTGGGCGGGAAAGATTTTTTCAATTTTTCATTTTTCCACTTTGATCGCGTTTTGAAGAAAACGGTAAGAGATAGCAAACAATGTTAAATACGAAAGTTGTAGAAAATTTAATTTCAAATTAACGATTTTCCAACAGTTTTAAGATCCAATCATCCGTTTAGCGGAGCTATTCACCCGAGAAGGAGCTCCGGCACACAATCCTTCAAATTTCCCATGTTAATCTTAAGGAGATAATGTTTAATGAGTTTGAGTCAGCTGCCAAATAAAACAGCTGATTTATGCTCGGTCACCTATGTACAAACGAGCCAAAGATTAAGGAGATTCTTTAGCGAAGCGAAGCGTCCAGGGGCAGAGCCCCTAGTTGAAATAATAAACTGTAAAGATGTTTAATCATTGTTTACATTGGCAATAATCTAAAAATTGATTCCATTCAAATAAATTAAATAAAAAAGTATAATATTATAAATATCTTGAATAAGAACTTATACTGATAAAAAAAGTAAATCACAGTACTGTAACTGGGTTTTTTCCACAATTTTGTAAATAAAGTGGGTAACTTAGCTCACATCCACATAATATAATTTGAACTGATAATCAAAAATAAGCGAAAACTGGGCTCACTATCTGTAAATTACACACAGGTTGTTTCACAACTCTCTACCAAAACTTGTTTCTGAACCAAAGACAATTTAGAGTATCAAATAAAATTTCAGAAAACCCTAGTTTTTTCTACATCCACTATTTTGGTTTTTCCACTAGTCAATTTCTACCTCAAAAACCCATTGATATAGACTACTAAGTTAAAACTTTGCGTAAGTGCCGCATACAAAATTATAATAATAAAAACAAAATAAATAAATAATAATACATTTTTATTCAAGCGCCAATATTAAAAATGGCTGTAGTTTAAGTTTTTGAATATCTATTAAAAAAAAACATTAATTTTTCACTTTTTGGTGATATTCACTCTGATTTATGACGACCAATGTGTTGCCCTTGTCCGCTTTGGTCACAATTGCGTCACTGTCTACTAATTTTTGTTTTATTGTTCTGAGGGTTTTGAACTCACTAGAGTAACGTCTATTGAGGTTAAAGAGTTTGCTGCCTGTGTTATTGGAAGAGTTCAGAACAACACTAAATAAATGAGTTCATTGGTCGTCATAAATCAGAGTGAATATCGCCAAAAAGTCATTGATTTTATTCATGATAATAACATCCAAAAGCTCAATGTCGATCCAACCAATAAATTTCATAAAAAGTTGAACCAAACATTAGATAGGTGCACATCTCTGTTGAGGGAACCTTCTCGTAGATTTCCTAAACTCATCAATCCTCATGCACCACCGTTCACAGGTTTACCGAAAATTCACAAACAAAACACACCCATCAGACCACTTATTGATTATATCTCTGCTCCAAGCTATAAAACAGCGAAGAGACTAGAACAACTTATTAAAAGAAATATAACCATAAAAAATAACAATAGCTTAAAGAACACCACAGAATTCATAGACAAAACGCAGAATATTATAATATCCCCGAGTCATAAACTTATCTCGTTTGACGTAGTAAATATGTATACCAATATCCCAGTAATGGAAACAATGAACATTCTTAAAGTTAACCTTACCCTCGCAAATAAGTTGCACAGACAGGGAATAGAAGAGTTGATGCGGTTATTGCAGATAGTGTTAGAACAAAATAATTTCTCATTTAATAATAACTTTTACATACAGACTGACGGTTTGGCAATGGGTTCACCGCTCTCTGGATTGTTAGCGGATGTATATTTAAACCATTTCGAGAATGAACACATTATGTCTAGCTATAAAAAATATAAAGAAAACATCATATTCTACAGTAGATATGTAGACGACACATTTGTTATATTTAATGGTTCTAATAGACAAGCTGTCGGATTACTGAATTATATGAACGCCGTCAACCCTAAAATTCAATTTACACTGGAAGTAGAGAACAACAACCAAATTAATTTCTTAGACTTAACAATCGTAAAGGGCATCGATAAACTTAACTATAGAATATACCGCAAACCCACCACAACGGATGTCACCATTCATGCCCAATCACACCATCCATACTCCCAAAAGATGGCAGCTTTCCACTGTTTTGTTCACAGACTCATCACAGTCCCTTTGAACAAAGAAGATTACCACAATGAAATAAACATCATCAAGCACATAGCTGTCTCTAACGGGTACAGGATTCCGTTAATAGACAAGTTAATCAGGAGCCATATTAAAAAAAGAAATAAACAAAACTTAGAAATAGACAAAAATAAGGTTAATAAATATATCTCATCGGAATACACTAATTTACTGCCTAATGTTTTAAAAAATGTATTAAATAAACACAAGATTACGCTTGCGTTCCGCACAAGAAATAGCGTTGCATCATTTCTTAAACATAAAACGGATATCCCCTTGGAAAATAAGTCAGGGGTGTATAAGATAAGTTGTCCTGAATGTAGCAAATATTATATAGGCCAGACCGGGAGAACTTTTCTTCGCCGATATAAGGAGCATCTTCCCAATAATAAAACAAATACAGTAGAACTCCAATTATCCGGATTAATTGGGACCGGACCCGATCCGGATAATCAAAAATCCGGATAGTTGGATTTTTCTCGAAAAAAGGCCGTTTTTAGGAGAAAAACGCAAACAAAACACAATAGAGAACATTTACGGTATTTATTATGAAAAAACAATATCAATGACAATGTTTACATTACGTAATATTTACAAACAATACTAAATCACTGTAAAATACATTATTTTTTTATCATACCAAGCAGAGTCAGCTGTTTTGCTACCTTAAATCGATTCCGCGTCGCCAAGTCTCGCATCCGTTTTACTATGTTCTTATTCAAATCTGATCCGGATAATTGGCGATCCGGATAATTGGAGTCCGGATAGTTGGAGTTCTACTGTATAGCCAATTCCAATTATGCTAGTCACGTTTTTGAGAATAACCACAGATCTGGAGATTTCCAATCCTGTGTGGAGCCATTATATTTATGTGCGAAAGGCAGAACAATAGATGCACAGGAAGAATTTGAAATTAACAAAGCGTACAAAAGTAAACCTGACGACATGTTGAATGACCAGTTATCTTTCAGATCGAATCAGTTGTACGATACTGCCCTAAAACATACATCGAAGGTCAATAGTGGATAATATTTCATTCTTATCGACAGTGCTCCACCGGATACTATCGAGTGTACACCGGTGCTAGTCACGACTGTTTTAATTAGTGTTTGTGTATGTGTTGTGTGTTTTGACTATTGTTTTAATATTTGACGATTCCTGCAGAAGGAATGAAAAAATAAAAACTAAAGAGAAGTTCTAATGATGAAGTTGTGACTTCGAAACTAGTCACAGACCAAAATTGAAGTCACAAGACGGACCTTTTAAGGTAATCCATTATATTATAATATTGTGACTTGGTGCCATAAATAATGCATACTTTATCTAGGTCTACCTAACTACACTGAGGAGGATTTCAACTTGGTAAATGTGTAGAATTGTAAGGATTACTAACTGTAGGAATATTTTTAAAATGTGTTATTTACATAATATATCATTATATATTATCAAGAAAGATGAAAATATAATTTTTTTATTGATTTATTCGTAGTGACATATCAAATACGGTAGTTAAAATGTTTTAAATATTATAAAATAGTCAAATGTTATACGATTTAGATATAATTTTATAAAACTGTAGGCTTATTTGTATTAATATAGATTATTATATAACAAAATGAAGATACAAATATCTAAAAAACCTGAAAGGTTCTAACCTATTAGATTTAGTCACAGTATGTTTACCTGTATTTAACAGTAGAATGTAAAACAACGTCGTCTGCAAAAATAGGCACACCTTTACTACCTATTCAACTCTAGGCTAAACTATAGCAACAGAAATGCAAAAATAATAATTCAAAAAATACCTAAAAGGTTCTAACCTTACCTATTTGGTCACAGTATGTTTACCTGTATTCAACATTTAACAGTAGAATGTAAAACAACGTTGTTGTCTGCAAAAATATTAGGCTAGAGTCGAATAGTAAACTTACGCCCATTATTGTTATAGATGATGCCCTATATAGCCTACTTGATGCACGTAAACAAGTTGTAGAGTACACAAGATACACTAAATAAATAGCATTGCCTTTTCATACGACAATAGAAAAATATACATTTGTATGTGGAATATACACTGTAAATATTATAATGATACCTACTGAAAGATTGTAGGGTCAATCCATATGAAATGAACACATGAAGTAGGCTATTTGTTTTCAACCTGACCTCTTCAGAACTTCATGAAATTTTGTAGTACACTTATTCTAGTCCATAAAGTAAGGTTATTTCCAAAATTTAAATTTTTTTGTCAAGTATATTTTGACATAAAATTACAAAGTATGGGGAAAAACGCTAATTTCAATAAACGTCAATACCTTTAAATGGGATTTTCTCAGCTCTTAATTGAGATACAATATCTTAATTTAAGAAGATATTTAGCCTACCGGTACTCAATTTTGTTTATTTAGGCTTATAGAATATAAACCAGCAGTTTCAGCTAGCCTACCTACTGATTGTTCTAAACATTGTGTTTTTGGTTATGCTATGTATAAAATAAAAGGCTCAAATTTACTACCTGTACGAATGTACAC
>JAGFPH010000098.1:1022271-1034020 GCA_018207615.1 Philaenus spumarius
CCCCCCCCCCTCCCCCAGTCTCTCTTCTGCACTTCATTGAATCCGACACTCGTCTGCAAAAAGAGCGCTCAGCGCTCCTAACGGCGGGATGCAAAATCACACTTTTATACCTGCTTTTTTGGGCTGAATTTTTAACATTGGAACTTTTCGTCTTATTGATATGTAGTCATTGCTACCACGCAAGCGTCCGCTTAAAACCCATTAGGTTTCGCTTCTTATAGTGTTGTTTCTTCAATGGCTTAAGGCACAGTCGGTAAAATGTTTTGCATTTCGCCATAAAGTGTAAAAATAACGTCATTTTTGTAATCTGCATCAAATGACAAGAACATTAATCCAAACACGATATGATTGCGATGCTATTAAGTACATATTAAAAATATATCTTGTTCTGTAAACTGCCTTATTTTAAAACAAAGTGAATACTTAATAGCATCATAATAATTATATCGCGTTTGGACTTAATGTTTTTGTTATTTGATGCAGATTACAAAAATTACGTTATTTTTACACTTTATGGTGAAATGCACAAAATTGTACCGACTGTGCCTTAAGCTCAGTAGCGGCCGAGCGAGGGCTAATTAGGGGTAGGGACACCTCCCCGACCGTTATAAGCTCTCAACCGCCACGAATCTTGGCGCGAGGTATAGTAGTACTATAGACCATCTCAGGTTAAGTTGAGGCAAGCAGGGTGGGTAATTAGGGTCGGTTTCAACCGTCATAAAACTGACCCTTATTAATGCCGCCTGATTGAACCTGTAGGACACTCTAGTTTAAAATTGCAAGTCTGTATGTCTTAAGTGAAAATGAAAAAACGATATCATAATTCGTTTCATGATACTTTCCTGATAATTTTGATACCAAATTTGATTACATTTGGCCAACTTTGAGCTGTATTAGCATTATAAAGTTCGTTAGTTGAATTAACTTTACATGGTTTACAACAATAAAGCCACAAGAATGTACTAGAGAAGTTCATATTTAAATATGTAATAAATAATCATTATTTGAGAAAAAAACTCGATACTGTATCGTTATTTACCATAATACACACAATTGTGTGTTTGTACCATGTTAATCGGCCGACTTAAGGGGGCGCTACCCTGTCCGCCATATTGAATCTGATTCCCATAAGAGCAATGCTACAGAATAAGTAATTTTTCTGTTAATTCGTGGAAGAAATTTAAAAATTTGGTTTCATTTTGAAGTACTGTCATATGCGGATGTTTATTTCTAAATACATTTTCAAAAACTGTTTTATTGTTTTCATAAACGTACGATATAAATAGTAAAAAATAAAAAACAGTTAACTTTATTAATTTTTTACTCTGTTGCAATAAGAGATATTGCACAAAATCTTAGCAATCAACACCCACAATCTATTTTACTTTAAGAAAAACAATACACAGCTTTCGTTTTTTGACAAAAACAACACAAAAATATGCTTAATAGTGAAGGTATGTTTTGCTTATTTAACATTGAAATTGGTAGCCAACTTCGCCGTTTTGAATGTAGGGAGCCGAGCCTTAAAGTGTTGTAATTGTTTTTTTGTCAATACAACAAATTACAAAATTAAATTTGTATTTATAAATTGATATTGCATTAATTAACATATAATAACAATTATCAAGTTTATTAATAATTCATTAGGTTTATTATTTTCATCAATATTCTTATCATCACTCACATTAGTAAACACCTCTCATGTTTACCAAACACCTCTTCCTGCAGAGTCCAACTATTATAAGACAAACGTACTTAGCACTGTTAGCACTGTAAATATTTTGAATGAATTTTGATATATTATGATTGATTGATAAAGAAACAATGTACATTATTTAACTGTAAATATTTGTAAAAAAATAAATACAAACAAATTATAAAGTAAAAAATATAAAAATTGACGAATGTCTAACAGACCAAAACAGACCTCTGGCAGTCTCACGTCTGCAAAACGAACTATTTAATAATTAAATGAGCTCCGAAACGCAGAGAGAAAGTTTTAACTATCACAAATGGTAATTATAATATGTTATTACTATGGTACAAACACACAATTGTGTGTATTATGGTAAATAACGATACAGTATCGAGTTTTTTCTCAAATAATGATTATTTATTACATATTTAAATATGAACTTCTCTAGTACATTTTTGTGGCTTTATTGTTGTAAACCATATTAGTAATGTTGATTCAACTGAGAAAGTTTATAATGCTAGTACAGCTCAAAGTTGGCCAAATGTAATCAAATTTGGTATCAAAATTATCAGGAAAGTATCATGAAACGTAATATGATATCGTTTTTTATTTTTACTTAAGACATACAGACTTGCAATTTTAAACTAGAGTGTCTAGAGGTTCACTCAGGCGGCATTAATAAGGGTCAGTTTTATGACGGTTGAAACCGACCCTAATTACCCACCCTGCTTGCCTCAACTTAACCTGAGATGGGCTATAACACTGAATATCATCAAGCAGCTGATCTACGTAGTTTAAATGAACAAATTTAAAAAATGGATATTTTAAAAAACAACAACAATATTTATAAACCTAAACTTTCTTTTATAAAGTGAGTATTTTTTCCCACTAACTTGAAGCCTTTTTACGTCTTGGAATAACAAAATCTTTCTCTCATCCGCTTGAAGTTTGAATATGTATCGAAAAGGCATAAAACACCGTTATAATAATATTAAACAAATTTTCTAATTTTCTATTTTAATGCACCTGACGATCAGTAATATGTAAAATCTGGTTTCAAAAACGGGGAACGTATAACATAAAATCGCTGATTTCTTTAAATGAACACAAACTAGAACTAAATGTTTATATATACTTGTAGTGAGCCAACTTCTCGACGTGTTTAGCCTCAGAAATACTACGAGGTGAAAACATTGCAGTAAGTGCTAACCGGATACTTGAGTGCGGGGGGGGGGGGGGGGTTCAATATATGCAATGGGGAGAAGGGTTGTGTCAGATAAGTAAAGCTTCTAGTAATAAAAGAATTCCTTAAAAGCAAAAAGTGCTTAAAGTAATAGGACAACTAGAATACAGGTTGGGTCACGTATCGTGTAGAGGTGGAGAGTAAGTACAATCGCATACAACCCCACTAAGCCATAGTAATACACCCTCAAACACCCTTTTATACTAACATAGTTCGACAATCATATTATACGTACACTTGCAAATCTATATTAAAATTATGCAATTTTACAGGGATAAACTTTGTGTCTATGTTTGGGTTTATCTCGCAAATTGCTGAACATAGGCTATATATATTTCACTGGTTTATTATTTAGACTTTCTGAAGTAACGTAAAATCGTTAATTCAAAAAATAAAAAATTAAACAAAATTTAAATAAATCTCTAACTTGACATTATAGACACAAGTGGTTGGAGTCGCTAAGGCAAGGAATACATATTTATATACTTATCTGACTTTGTCTATCACTTGATATTAAGCCCATCCTATGTGCTATTCTATTAAAATGGTGCAAGAACGTCAAGCGGCAGTGCACACAACACTACATTGCTTGCGACTGTCAATGACTACATTTCAATAAGACGAACTGTTTAAATGGGTAGGATTCTGACTAGAAAAGGAGGTATAAAAGTGAGTTTGCGCCCTCAGTCGCTAGCCCATCGACACTTCACTTCAGGACACGGACGACTACACAACACAGCACGACCCGGGGTAGTGCCTTTTTCTGTTCTTCTCGAGAGACATCCAGTGAAGTTTAGGACGGGCCTTGAAGTTCCGAGGATGGTTTTATCACATCGAACACGACTAACGGACGCATACTCATCGTCGCTGGCGGACTCCTTCATTGGGGAGTTCTCCTGGTACCTGATGTCGGTTACTGCGGGCAGCGAAGTCATCCATACAATCCACACTTCTTCGACGGACGATCACTACACAACGCCGGCGGACTCTTTCTTCCTGTCTCCCGTAGTCCGACTGTCGGTCCGGCTGCGGGTAGCGATTTCTTCAAACACTAATTCAATGCATTATCTGTTCCCGTCAGCTCTTCACTTCGGAACTCGAGTCGGGCCTTCATCGTCGCTCCGGGATCCCTCTGCCAGTGATGTTTAGGTACGGGTCAAGCTGTTCTGCTGCCGGCCCGGTCTCGGGGAATGATTTTCTCACGATTCTTCTTCTATTCCAGCCCGACTTCTTCACTCGTTCTCGGGATTGTGCCTTCATCGGAGCTCCGGGACCCCCAGTATGCCAGTAATGTTTTAGGCATGGATCTTGGATTCCGTTGATGGCTGGTCTCGAGCAGTAATGAAGCCACCGCCATACCATTAATGACGATTTTGTTATGTTTCAGATTGACTCTTGCAGTCATTAGGGATATTCCCTAGACGCTGTTACTCCTCCCTTGTGAGCAGTTTGGGGAGAGAGGGATGGTTTAGTGGGTAGTGGGTCCGAGCGGCAGCGGATCGAGTCCCACAGTACCTCTCAGGCTGGCTGAGTGGTCTGCGTAAGAGCATTCCTCCCCTTCCAAAAAAAAAAAAAAATAGCTAGGAGCTTTCAGGGCACGTTTGCCGGCCGTGTGTGGGACAAGGATGGAAGAGGAGGAAAGACAGAGAGGTCCGACTGTCATTTAACGGTGACCGTCGAATCCTAACGGCCGATGGAGCAAACATACTTTTATACTTGCTTCCCTGGTCTGAATTGTTTACACTTTTCGTGTAACTTTTTGTCTTACTGATATGTAGTCATTGCTATTGGCGTCATTTTCAACCGGGCGTAAGGCTGCATAAAACGCGTGCATAAAATTGTATCCCAGCTGTTAATCTGTTAAAGTTCCACACTATGCAGTTCATACCATAATATAAAATATTAATAAATAAATTAACTAAACCTATACGCTCTGTTAAGATGACTGTATTATGTCTTATCATACAAATTAATCTTCTTTATTTGGTGAAAGAACCTTTAGTTTAGAAAAGAGGCAAACAATGTTATCAAATTAGCCTTTATTACATTAAATACGTGGCAAAATCTTAACAGTTTTCATAATATACAATATTTACTTAAACTACTGTTAAATTAACGATACATAGGCTATATCTCAATCTTCACTGCCGAAAAATTAAATGAATAATCATATTATACAGCATACAATCCTTCAAGTAAACACTTAATCAACCAAAGAAACCACAACTTACAATTTAAAACATACAAGCATTGAAGAAACAACTCTTTTGTTTCTTCAATGATACAAGTTACACGTACAAATATTTTGTACAGATACTTTTTAAATATGTTTTGTTTACTATTTACAATAATAAAGATAAATACCAATAACAATACTATTAGGTTAGGCTTAACGTGGTTAACTAATGCCTTTCAAATCGAACATCATCTTTTTAGAGCAAAACATATACATTGCACAAATTACTCTGCAAAAAAATTAAACTAAATTATGTGATTTAGATTTTATTGTGAGTGTGGGTACAGTATTGTACCTGTTTAAAAAAATCGAGTAAAAGTTTTAGTTTTACTTACAGACTACCAAAATATTTTTGCAAGCGGAACAAACACCGGGTGGGGGGGAGGGTTGGCGCGCGAATTTAGGACAGAGAGTCCGAATACACTCCAACGAAGGGTCGACAAAAATATTTCTTAAAGGCTGGCAAAGAGTCTGGACCTTTTCTAATTGACAGCTGGACCAATGAATACAACTTATAAGAAGCGCAACGCCCATGTTAAAGATTCAGGTTAGTTTTATTTGAATCTGGCAGCCGCTAGGTAGCGAGAGCGCTACTGTCGTCGGTAAGGCAAGTGCTAGTAAGACAGAGAATGAGCCAGCCATTGTCTGTCTCACTCACACCTGGCGAGGAGGATTGAAGAGTCACAGAAGGGCGGAAATTTTCAGTCAGCGCCAGTGTTGCCAAACGTACGATAATTATCGTATTTGTACTATAATTTGAGGTGTCGGTACGATATACGATAGTAGGTTACTATCGTACGCCAAAAGTACGATAATTTTGCTTCGTTCCAATAATGTTGATAGACAGAGCAACAAAGTGCTGACTTTTAATTTAGACAAGAACTGTTACTACTATTTAATATCTCGCTCTATCTCTTTTTTGTTCTAAGTTTTACACCTGTATAGGCAATTTCGTTTCCGCTACAGATAACGTGCATTCCTTCTAGATGCCCCATTCCACTCTCTAGGCGCCAAACAAACAATAGAAAAAAAAGGTTCTAGCAGAGCTACATGTCATAAAACAACGAATACCTAGCCTACACTATTCCACCCCCAACCCCATTTCATTTCCCGCCTTTTACCAGTTTAGTTGTCAACGTTACACTTTGCAGAGTTCATTGTCTGTGTTATGTGTTGCTAAGACAAGTGTTAAGCGAGTTAAGTGTTTGATTTTTTTTTTTTTCAACGTCCTGCTGTTTTGCACTTAAGGCTAATGAAGACGGGATCTACAGTTTTACGTGGAATCCGAACCACAGCCAACGATGTCTGTTAAGAAACCATTTAGAAAATTATTCAGGGTCAATGGGAATTGAACCCGGGACTTTTCCATTGATGGTTGCCATGAAGATTGATAAAGCATTGACGCCTTAACAACCACGGCCATCGTGGCTTTAAGTGTTTGAATGTAAGTTTGTTTGTGAAAGGTGTATTGGTGTATGTAATATATATTTTTTACAAAATGAGTTCAGATGAAGAAGGATCTTCAACTAGCAAAAAACAATTACCGGTAATGTCAACGGAACTATTGTGTTAACTTATACTTTAATAACCTGAAAACGAAAATCCTCATTTATTTATTTGTGATAAATTAAGAAGATTTTGTAATTGTACGATATTTTACTCTGAAATACGATAATTCTCAATATCTGGTACGATATTTACTTTTACAAATCTGGCAACACTGGAGTCAGCGCTGCCTAACGGCTGCCGAGCTAAGCGGCAACCAACAGGCTGACTATTCTCCATCAGCGTTGCGCTTCTTATTCTGTATTCATTGGCTGGACTCTTTGTTCCGCCTTTACACTTGTACCTGCGCTAACAAAACCTAACAAATCTGTCAAGTGGTATCTTTGGAATTAATATAAAGTAGGTCTGTAGCTTCAAATTATGTTCAGAGTGTTGGTCTTTGACCTTTTCACTAACCAGTGCGGAGCTAAAATAAAGGCCACGACCATGTCAAAAGGTTCCCGTCCGCACCTTTTTTAAATGACAGCCGGACTCTTCATCATCTTCGGTGACCAATGTTTATGACCGGCTGAGGACCCGGACTTGTTGTCAGCGAAATTAGCGCGCTTCCACGCAAGTGTCTCTCCTAGCAATTAACATATCTCTTGTGAACTATTCATTATCATGGGTTTTTTTTTATCAACCTTAAATCATTGCAACACGCAATGTAATTGTTATGTAAACTTGTGAGTTATTGTACATTTTACTATCTACTATTTATTATGACTTGTGTAATAATCATGTCATGTCACATGCGGAACATACAACAAAAGTGATGAAATATAGCCTACATGGAGTCTCAAAAGTCTGTGAATGGCGTTATATTTTTGTAACCATTTCAGATTACACAACAAAACTTGGTACACGTTTCTTTACAAAAAAAAAATTTTTTTTTTTTAAGCAATTATAATTTTTTTATCACCTTAGGGATTTCAGAGGAAAATCCTAAATAGGAGCATAGGACGAGTTGTACACCAAATTAAAGGTATATCTTATGAGAACACAATGCCGCAAATCAGACATAAAAAAATGCACCCAACACAAAATGGAGACTGTATAAAGTTACAACATTGGGCTTTTAGAAAATGGCTTAATTTTACTTATTTGCATGAATCAAAGTGATCGAATATTTGGCCGATGTTATTCGATGAAAGTTTGATGAAGTTCAGCACTTCAGCGAATGTTTTTATACTGCAGCATTGCAACTGCTTTAAACAAGTTGCTATTTTGTAAGGAAATTTCTTTATTTATTTGTTAGTTAGTTTTAGTATACAGATGTTACACAGTGGTCGGAGTTAAATAACATAATCCACTCAACAATTGGTTCTAAGCAGAACTGTACATCAATAGTTCGTGTTTGAATAAAAAAGAACATACCCAATTACGCTTTGTGTGGCTATGTGTATTTTTCGTTACTCCATTCTGTATCATTGCATTACTAAATAAATAATTGTTACAAAACTCGCGAACTCGCGAACTTAACCATTGTTAAACAAGTCGGTCCGTTGGTCTAGGGGTATGATTCTCGCTTAGGGTGCGAGAGGTCCCGGGTTCAAATCCCGGACGGACCCTTTCCTTTTAACTGGAATTTAAGAGTTCCATAATACCAATGTAGCCTTTTTATCTAAAAAAAGTACAAATAAAATTATTTTATATTTTCTTAAATATTGTATTGATATATTTTAAACCTATCCTATAGTTGTTTACAACATACTTATATACAGTAGTTGCTTAATTCATTATTAGCGTTAGTATACAGTATACGTAATGAAGTGTGTAAAAACGTATCAACGTTAAACCTAAATAATTTACGTTTTTGTTTATTTTAGTTAATAATACTAGTTGACCCGTAGGAATATTCGCATGTTTGGAGTAGGTCTACTTACCTGATTTAATTAAGTAAATTACGTTTATTTATTTAAGTTGGTTTAATTTGACAACAGTTTATAAATTTTATAACCCTTTACGTTGATTTAATTTAATTGATTTGCGTGATAGATTACACTTGCATATTAAAAAGACACCTGTCATGTTAGTTAAACAGATTGTTAATAGAAGCCGCTTTTCATTAGCAACCACATGAACTATCTAACAGCTGCCATGTTAGTTAAACAGATTGTTAATAGATGGCGCCTTTCATTAGGAACCATATGAAGTATAATGTACAATTTTTTTCAATCAAATTTTGTAATGAAAACATGAATTTTAAGCTGTTTGTATATTTTTCGTCAATAGCGGGGAACATAAGCTTTAAAATGATGCTTGATTAATTAATTTTGATGAAGAATTTAGGGAGTCATCAAAGCGGAAAAAAACACCTTTGAGAAATACTATACAAGGATTGCTTTCACAGGCTGTCATTGAAAAAACTTCTAGCTGAATCGACGTTACATATTTGATATTGTTAATATGATGTTTATCTAAACAAGCAATATTAGTAGTGGAAATTAACGTCTGTTTCAATAATGTGCTTTAACTAATAATGTTCAATAATGTGCTTTAACTAATAATGTTCAATAATGTGCTTTAACTAATAATGTTCAATAATGTGCTTTAACTAATAATGTTCAATAATGTGGAAAATTGTTTCAGTTATCTGCGGGTTCGAATGAACCAACTATGTTTGAAGTTAAATACAAAAACGGGCCAAATAAATGTTTTAAAACTCATTTTGAGTAAGTCAATAACTATTCGATAAAATCTCCTAAAAGTCTAACTGAATAGTTTGCAAAAACTTACCGCTTTTTGGCCGATGACGAAAAATACGTAATCTCTATCACAAACAACAATAATGTATAAAAAGGTTGTAAGCTTTTATGTAAATTATTTATATTAAAAAGTCAGTGATTTTACGAAAAGTTTAATATATATTATTTACTCCATCGTGTGGCTGTTTGTAACTGGGCGTTACTCGTCTCAGAATTTATGTGACATTCGTATGTCGTTAAATCATTACGTCCAATCAAAACCTCGCTTCGCTCACTAACCTAGGCGGCGACCCATGGCGAAGACAATGCAAACAGATTATTGTATACTCTTACATTTTGACAGAAATTATGACTGAGCAGTGATCTATGCATAGCTAACGTAATACAGAGATCGTAATAGACAAGACCATCCCCAATATTTAGTTCTAATTGCGGCGTGCGTTGTATAATTTTTTTCTGTATTTTGCAACCTCAAAACGGGCAAAAGCCCTTGGAGGTGCATTATTTTGGTTCTTTGAAATGTAAATTTTGTTTTTTTTCTGAGTATTTTAAAATTTTCTTTTTAATTGCATCTAAGTTACGTTTTATTTTAAATGATTAGTATTTTTCTTTGGACTCCTATGTAAGCCTAAACACGTTTTGTTTACTAAGATATGATTAGTTTATATTTTCTTATATTGTCTAGCTAACTTTATATCTTTAATTATTAGTGTTATTTCAGTATTATGTTTCTGTGTTTATTTACGCTCTTATGTATGTATTCAAAGAATGAATAAATATATATAAAAAAAATCACCATTAATATTTAAATAATCAACATTTCAAACAAATTATGATATTACCAACTAAAGTAAACAATATAATTTTTTTTTATGTAACATCAGATGTATGACTTATTACCTGATTATTTGCCATGAATGGTGCAATAATGAACGTGTTTTGGTTCATTATAGGCCTAACCTAACATTATGACATGTTAAGTTTTTGGTCCAAATCAGATATGATTGTAACAACACATTTTTTAATTGAACTTAAGCATTTTTCGTTGAATTTTGATTGATTTTGCTTATTGTTTGTTAATGTAACCTAAAAAATCTGTTATAGCCTATCTCAGGTTAAGTTGAGGCAAGAGGGTGGGTAATTAGGGTCGGTCTCAACCGTCATAAAACTGACCCTTATTAATACCGCCTGAGTGAACCTGTAGAACACTCTAGTATATATACAATTTCAATTCTGTATGTCTTAAGTGAAAATGAAAGAACGATATCATATTTCGTTTAATGATATTTTCCAGATAATTTTGATACCAAATTTGATTACATTTGGCCAACTTTGAGCTGTACTGGCATTATAAACTTTCTTAGTTGAATCAACATTACTAATACGGTTTACAACAATAAAACCACAAAAATGTACTAGAGATGTTCATATTTATAAATGTAATAAATAATCATTATTTGAGAAAAAATTCGATACTGTATCGTTATTTACCATAATATAAACAATTGTGTGTCTGCTCCATGTTAATCGGCCGACTTAAAGTGTTGTAACTGTTGTTTTTCAATACAAGAAATTACAAAATTAAATTTGTATTATTAATGATAAAGCGGTATTAATTATAGCCTATTGCATTAATTAATTAACGCAACATAATAATAATAATAAATTGTAATAACATATTATAATTACCATATGGGATAGTTAAAACTTTCTCTCTGCGTTTCGGAGCTTAATTTTGTAATTTGTTGTATTGACAAAAAAAAAACAATTACAACACTTTAAGTCTCGGCTCCCTACATTCAAAACGGCGATGTTGGGTACCAATTTCAATGTTAAATAACAAAAACATACCTTCACTATTAAGCATATTTTAGTGTTGTTTTTGTCAAAAAACGAAAGCTGTATTTTTTCCTTAAAGTAAAATAGATTGTGGGTGTTGATTGCTAAGATTTTGTGCAATATCTCTTTTTGCAACTGAGTAAAAAATTAATAAAGTATACTGTTTTTTACTATTTATATCATACGTTTATGAAAACAATAAAACAGTTTTTGAAAATGTATTTAGCAATCAACATCCGCATATGACAGTACTTCAAAATGAAACCAAATTTTTAAATTTATTCCGCGAATTAACAGAAAAAATGATTTATTCTGTAGCATTGCTCTTATGGGAATCAGATTCAATATGGCGGACAGGATAGCGCCCCCGTCGGCCGATTAACATGGTATACAAACACACAATTGTTTGTAGGCTGTTATGGTAAATAACGATACAGTATCGAGTTTTTTTTCTCAAATAATGATTATTTGTTACATATTTA
>JAGFPH010000098.1:1039831-1051503 GCA_018207615.1 Philaenus spumarius
AGAGACCTCGAAAACGTCGAGAAAAGTCATAAGGGGGGGGGGGGGGGGAGGAGTAAAATTTTTAGAATTTTCGCAAGATTTCAATACTTAGGCGAGCCGAAGTAAAATACAGTTTTTGGTATCCTGAGTAGCATTTATGGGTTCGGTTTTGACGAGATTTTGATTACAAATCACTGTAGGCTTACTAATTATATTTTTTAGCTATGAGCCTGATTTTTCCGATAATCTCGACACATAGGTGATTGTTACGAACGTCAAAAGTTTGTCTTTCTATTCTTTCTCTTTATTAGACAGTGGGAATTATCGACTGAGGGTATCCATTTATAGCAAAACCATCTCTAATACGATTCAGTTCTCTGTTACGGCATTATTTATCAGAGCAAACATATTATAGCTGTGTCCAGTATGCACTATTCATTCCTAGACGGAATGAGGATAGTTGAACAACATGTTCTGACAGACGTGTGTCTTTTTTTCACTAAACCGACGTCTCAAGCGGGTGCAATACTACTATAGTTGTGGACAGCTTAACTCCGAACCAAGAAAAGGTTAGCGTCTTCCGCCCGGCCGACCCTAATTAGTGACGCTTGGCTGCACTCAATGAAAACAAGTACTAGGTGCCTAATACCAAAACGTCAGTTAAATTATTGACCAAAATTATTAAAAACCATTATCATATTACGTTTTGTATTTAAATTTCGATTATTTTAAAACTAAATTTTATGTAAATCGGCCAATTTTGACCAACTTGTACCGCCAAACTAGTTTTTCTTTTTAAAACTAACTTTGAATGAACAGTGGAACTAAAATACAAAAACGTGAGCATATGAAGGGACAAAAAATACACTATGTATGATTGTAATAAAATTTTGTATTGCTTCATAACCATACATTAAATAAATTTCAAACCTAAATAACCTCGTATCCACTTACGTTTTTACTAATAGCGATCTTATTTTTTATTTTATCTATGTGCAAACGACATCTCCAATGTATAATTAGTAGATCACAAAATTCACCCCGATGTTTTACTGTTTTCAAGTTACTCGACTGAAAATCATGTTTTTCGTCCCGTTTAAAATCATACAACTTTACAATTTGTTACAACTATGAATTACAATTTAGATGTTCATGAACAATTTCCTGCAGATTACAAAAGATTATCTCCAAAATACGATTAAGGATAAGTTATATTGAAGAGGACTGTGTGGATCCTGTTATTGCAATCTCTTAAAAGGTGCTATTTTCATCTACAAACTATTCCCCAAGCCGTGACGCAATAGGCGTTTGTACTTCTTTATTGATTTACACTTTAGAAACGTCGCGTCGGGTATTATTTTCTTTATTAACAAACGATGGCAAATGCGCGAAAAGACAATTGTAAAAATCCAGGTGTGCCTAAGACCACACGGGAGAAGTGTCAGCGATATTCTGATTTACACTTCAAAAGTATAGAACATATTGAATAAAAACACAATTTATGAAATGAGGAAGCACATTGTCCATTTCAGAGGTATTACCAAGTAAACTCAGCTATAGCATTGTATTTGAATAACCTAATAGAACTCCGATCCAATGCAATATTTTGTTCCACTGGAAATTCGACTTTTTTGGCGCTATCTATTGGGGAAACGAAGGAAGCTGGTTGGAAACACCAATGCTTTCTCCCTAGCGCTACCTCGCGGCGCGATCATGTACTATTTTCGCGAACACCTTTTTTCCGGCACACAACCCCCGTATGGATGCAAGATCTATTTATTATTCATGATCTATGGCTGTAGACACATGTGTACAGTATATAGTAGAGCGTGACGCGTGACGGTAAAATCCGATTCACCGCACGCAATTTTTAGACGAGGTGCGCCTATAGAGGTTTACACTTCAATAAATAGCTATATTTATTTGTTTATTACGTTTACAGTATTCAAGGACTACTTATACGTTTTCAACGAAACTTTGACTGGTGTGTTGAGTATTTATTGTATTTAGGAAAGATCTGCAAAACGTCGGTGACTGAATTTATCTTTCAAGTTTAAATTTTACAGAAGGAAGTCTGTAGAATACAGCCTAGATACGCCATTATATGATTCTGTTTAGGAAGCAAAATATGAATAAAAAATTAAGTTTATTTATATTATTCTTTATTCTGTAACTCATTCTGTGGGTGTTATTCTCGTAATTTAATTGTTTAGCGGCTAAACTTGTGTATAAAAATAAATAAAACATTTATTGATGTTTTTATAATAGCTTGAAAATTATAAATAATCAGAATAGACGACAGGCTGTATCATTACTTATCGTCAGTTTTTTTAATTTGGCTTAAAATGTCCCACGATTGATACTACTAAATCGATACTACTAAATACTACTACACAAATGATGATGATTCTATCACCCATCCGGATGGATATTTTTGCAAGTGAAATTAAAAATCCGTCCGGATATTAAACCCGGGACATCTGGCTCTCTAAGCGTGGCCTAACCAACGGGCCACACTTATTTTAGTAAGATACCAATGCAACTGCTTAAAATGCTAACGCTAGTGAATGAATAAAACCAAGTAGGTCAAGTCGAAGGTGATGTTTTGGTGGAAGAACTGACGAGTTCGTGTCGGTGCAGTCGTTGTTCGACTCGCCTCACGCTTGCCTTATATAACTGTTGAATATTTGCTTCACAATGAGAAAGGTAGTTAGAATAGATTTAAAGTTGTCATGTACATAGTTAAGTTTGTATTCGGAGAATAGCAGAATATTAGAAGTTCTGAGTATGTAGGATATTCTAAACGAAAGTGTAGACGTACAAATAACCATAACAAAAGTTGCCCAAAGTAAGTGAGTCACTGGATCATAACAAATATATATACTCCCAGTCACTAGACTAGAGATGGATGTTTCTTTGATTGCGGCATTGTGAAAGATTAAGTGTATATTAATAAAGTATAAAACAGCCAAGAGTTAAAATTAAAAATAGCAATGGTAGTTAGAATCACCAATGATGGCATGCATCACAGGTAACATAACAGTGTACGCTCGCAGCTGTAACATCGTCTTGACCATTTTCAACAATTTAGTTTATGTTGTAAAGTTAGCTGATGAAATTATATCGGACCACTTTATGAGTCGAATTTGTAATATAAAACAAGATGAAAAGATAAAACGTAATCCCCACTCGCTACGATTCCTTAACTGACAAAAACGGTTTTCCCGTAATCAAAAACATATAAAACGATACCCCACACTGTATTTTCAAAATCCCAACTCTGTATTTTCAAAATTTTAACCAAAAAACGTGACCCCGACGCACTATGACTCTTTAACTGACAAAATCTGTTTTCCCGTACCCAAAAACATATCAAACGATACCCCACACTGTATTTTAAAAATCCCTACTCTGCATTTCCAAAATGTTGACCTAAAAACGTGACCCCGACGCGCTATGACTCTTTAACTGTCAAAATCGGGTTTCCCGTACCCAAAAACATATAAAACGATATCACACACTGTATTTTTAAAATGTTGTCCCAAAAACGTGACCCCGACGCGCTACTTCAAAATCTTTTCAACTCTCCGCAATAAAATTACGAGGATTTCGGCACCACCTACGACGTTCTCTACGACGTCTGTGAGTGCATATATCGTGTCCGCAGACAGACACACAAGAATTTTCGCAAGATTTCAATACTTTTGCATTTTATTGCAAGCCGAGTAATATGTCTTACAAAAATGTAAATAACTCACTGGGTTTTAAAGTTAAAGTAGTTTACATCGTTTGGGACACATTTGTATTTCCGTTTTGCTCAAATATTTCTAGTAATTTATTTCAAATCTTCCGAGCAATAGTAACAAATAGCCTTTAATGAATTACGTTTTAGTGTTCTGTTATGTAAGAATTAATATATATTTGATTATTTATTGAATCCCATCTCATACACGCCAAACTTAGCGTAGAATAGAATACTTGCAATAAGAAAATGTCGATGTGAAAAGTAGAAAGTTTTATGACGTCTTTTTATGGACATTATGTTCGGTCAACGAACTGGGGTCATAAAAACTCGGTCTGGAAAACTTCTTGATCGACAGAAAGTCTTGTTTTCGGACGTCAATAGTCATGTGTTTACGATAGTGTTGTTCGTAGCTCTTTTTCCGTTAATTCAGTATTTGATTAAATTAACGTTTGATGTGCTTTAAGTTACCCTACTTATGAAAATACGAAACGAAAATAATAAATAGCACATTTTAGTCGGGTTACAGTAGACAAACATAAAACAGGCGTGTTTACCAATTCATATTAATTAATTTGTAATTCAATACCGGTCGTAATTTCTACTATTTTGGGGTAAGTGAACATTAGTTATAGATTGGCTTATGTAGCATTTTCAACTATTAAAACAACCATGTATTCTGACAGTGATGTTATTTCTGATAAATGGGAAGAACCTCTGACTCAATAATAAAAGCAAAAAATTAAAGAAAGCAGTCGCTGGAATGCTGATAGAAGTGAAAATTGTAATGAATATAAATCGTTGGTCATTTTGGTTTAGTCTGAAATTTTATTATTTTATCACTACCAAGTAAACTATTTTAACACAACTTACAAAACGAGGAAGCATAATGTCCATTTCAGAAGTATTATCAAGTAAACTATTTTAACATAACTTACAAAATGAAGAAGCACAATGTCCATTTCACAGGTATTACCAAGTAAACTATTCTAACACAACTTACAAAATGAGGAAGCACAATGTCTATTTCAGAGGTAGCATGTATGTATTTCATATCGTGATTCGATTATGGTACGGTACGGCGGTACGGTACGGTACGCGAGATTTCATTCGAATACCCATACAAAAAGTGACGAATGGGCCATTACATAAGAAGTTTTTACTTCAAAATGGGAAAACCGAGAAATGAGAGGTTGACACCCGACTTACACGTTCGTTCTACAGTTTTACCAAAATGATATATCTAAACTAAAATTTGTTTTTTTAAGATTCAAAGTTTATTTTGTTAAATTTAAGATTCAAAGTTAATTTTGTTAAATTAAATATTTTCTGTTTATGAGATCAAATATAAGAATTGAATCCAGGACAGAATTCAATAAGGTGTTTATTTTTAATAAAATGATAATTCAAGAAATGACATACAGTATTCATTAGAAACGCTCAGCTGAGCATAAAGGCCTTCTTGGAATAAATCAAAATGTGAACACACGACGCGGTAAATATTATCATTGTTAATTAAAATTTGAGCTCAGCTCGGGCATTCTTGAGCAAACAAACCCTGATAGAGTCCGACAATGCAATCAAGGTAAGTGTAGTACTAATGAAAACTCTTTGTAAATCATTGATAATTTTAGTAGATGCCTTGCACGAAGATGTCAAAACCTTATCGAGTAAGATGTCAATGAAATATTTTTAAGTCAAAATGGGGTTAAGTCAAAATTGTTTAAATGGGACTCCACATCTTGTGACAGTAGAAATAAAAACCCAACATAAATGGCACACAGGAAATATTTTTGGATGACACTCGCTAAAATGAGCTCATAAAATATATTTGAGATTTGTCAGATATTTGTACATATCAGAAGTATTATCAAAAATATAAAAAAAAAAAATTAACTGGGTGTGCTTAAGACCACACGTTGGAAGTGATAACTTCTATGACTACGGGGATTTTTAACTCGGTAAATGTGTACAATTATAAGGATTATAAAACTGTAGGCCTATTTGTTCAAATTTTTTATTTATATCCGTTATTATATATTTAAAGAAAGGTAAAAATATTATCTTTTAGTTACATTTTATTTCATATTGATAGATCAAATGATTTAGAAGTTGTTAATATTACAGTAAAGAAATTAATAATCAAATATGTTATACAAAGATATACGAATGTTTGCGAAGTTAAACAGTAGGTATCCTTCTTTAAATTTGTATAAACGAATATATTGATGATCAAAGGTTAGTTTTATATACAGTTTATAACCCCAAAGCAAATCTTATAACGTGTAGAAGCCCATATAACTTATAGTTATAGAAGCCTACATTAGTTGTATAACTAATATATAAGAAAATTAACATCACAAGAAATTTTAATGGTTGAAGTTGTAAACATAACCCCAAAATATAATCTACGCTGGGCTTTGTTTAAGAATTACAGATGATGGGCGAAATCAGCTGTTATATTATATTAACTAATTCTTATGTGTTAATTTGATTGCTATGCTAATAAATGTAAATAATGTATTAATAATATTCCCTCTCCACGATCTGACTTGTGTCTAAACAAAAGCGTGACGCGAGATCTCACGAGAAATCTGGCGTGATGCGAGATCTCGCGGGAAATCTGGCGTGATGCAAGATCTCGCGAGAAATCTGGCGTGACGCGAGATCTCGCGGGAAATCTGGCGTGATGCAAGATCTCGCGAGAAATCTGGCGTGACGCGAGATTTCGAAAACATAGCCAAGTCGAAAGTGCCCAACGGGCCAATAGAAGTTATCACTTCAATAAGTCAGACAAGAATTCGTTCTCGCTTGAAGTGGATTTAACACTGCTTTCTGTCTAAAGCTGGTCGTCCACTAGGTCGGTAGAGAGGCTCGGCTCGGCGCGGAAAACTACCGCGCTCGAACAAAATTTATTTACGACAAAATAATAATTTTGTTTAGAATCATATTACTTAAAAACTATACGAGCTAGAACAACCCAATATGGTTTATTATTTAAAGCAAACATTTGGCAATAACTTGTTAATAAATATTTTTTTAATTGAAAAAATAGAAAAGTAATTTTTCCAAGAAAAAGGAAAATTTATTAAAATTCTAACATAAAAGCTTTGTACATTAGGTAGAGCGGCGCGGCGTGGTGCGACGCGGAGTGACGCCGATTTCGAATAAATGAAAAACTGTTGTAGGTCGGTAACGCGCCGCGCCTTTCTACCGACCTAATGGACGAGGTCTAGGTCGGAATTTGTTGGGTTCGGATAACTTCGACTGTACTCGGAAACATTCGTACCTATTCAACTCTCATTTCGGCAGCTGATCTACAACCACAATAAAGTCTTTCTGCACGTGTAGCAATTCAAAGGTAAGTGTATTTTGTAGATTCATTACTAACAAAAAAATATTTGTCTCTCTTCCTTACAATTTTACCTACTTGCATACAATATTTGTACAAATAAGATTTTTAGAAACAACTATGGCAAATATAAATAAGTTATAAATATAAGGAAGAAAATCCAACTGTATTTAATTTTGTTTAGAAGCAATAAATAAAATAAACTAATAAATAAGTAAGGGTTTGAGTCATGCAATATGTAGAAAATGTCATAATTGTGTTGGAAAGTTTGTATTTTTAGGAAAAGATGAAAATTTTTTGCGACAAAGTTATAGACTATTTGTTGAATTAATACAACAGTGCAACCAAAAAAACGTAATGTCTCAAGTTCATGTATGTTAATTAAAACCCTTAAACTGTCAATGCTAATTTTTTGCAATGCCAAGCCATCTACAGGGTTATTAAAAAAGAATGGTTCAAAAGTAAGGTTAATTAATTTGCATACTCTGAGTTGCAAAATCATGAAAACAGAATAAAACTGTTTCTTATATTAACAAGTTTTAATTTACATTAAAAAAACAGATTTATATGCATTACAAATGCTCAAAGTGAGCTCCATTAGAAACTCTGCAAATATCCAGGCGAAATTCCAACTCGGCCCAGACATTCTGTAGCATTTCCAGGGTTATGGATGCACGACTTCTGTTATTCGATGTCTTAATTCTTGCAGGGTTTGGGGCATAGGAGGGTCTTTGATAGATAGTACTTTGATAGATAGTACTCACGAGTGTGGACCTGGAAAGAACGCAACCCGCACGGCACAATGAATTGGTTTTGCCCTGTCACTTATTTTAAATGCATTTCTAAAAACACGGTCTGCATTTCTTCTCTTGAAAACACGGAAGTTCTCTTTATTACAAATTAGTAAATTTGTTTAACAATAGTACTGAAGGATGTTACCGAGCTGATACACTAGGATTTGAAAGTCGGCATTTCTGAGAAATTGGAGTGTTGATAGTTCCGCAAAACATATTAGCATAGATCATGAATAATAAATAGATCTTGCATCCATACGGGGGTTGTGTGCCGGAAAAAAGGTGTTCGCGAAAATAGTACATGATCGCGCCGTGAGGTAGCGCTAGGGAGAAAGCATTGTAAGCATTGGTGTACTTTGTCTTTGATAGATCCCCACAAGAAAAAATCACATGGCGTTAATCCAGGCGATCTTGGCGGCCAGCGCATCAAAGGACTGTCTTCATTTTCAGAGAGTCCATCCAACGGTCTGGCAACCTATCATTCAAAAACTAATGCACTTCAGACTTGAAATGTGGAGGAGCACCGTCTAGCTGGAAACCTACGTCTGGAACATCTTCTATAAGCTGAGGAATGAGCCATTCTGATAAGGTATCTAAGTAAACGATTCCAGCTACAGTGCTTTCAATGAAAAAGAAAGGCCCATACACTTAACGGTTGCTAAGAGCACAAAGAACATTCAGTTTAGGTGAATCTCTCTCGTACTCGATAAACTCTCTTGGCTTTTCTAACCCCCATATTCTTACATTATGGCGATTCACTTGTCCACTGAGATGAAAGGTAGCCTCATCACTAAACACTAGTCTCTCAGCAAAGCCATCATTTTAAAATTGTCTAATCATATCGTGGCAAAAATCTGTGCGTTTTGGCTTGTCAGTAGGCTTCAATGCTTGTAACAACTGCAATTTGTACGGTTTTCATCTCAAACGCTTGCGTAAAACACGCCATTCCGTGGATTGCGGTATGTGAAGTTCCCTACCAGCTTTGACTGTCGAAGTTTTTGGACTCCGCGCAAACTTAGCAGCGATTCTCATCACAGCTTCTGGCGAAGTCCGAGGACGGCCCGAACTCTGCCCGGCACACAAACATCCAGTTGTCTTGAATTGCCCCACCCAACGAGCTGTAAGTTCCGATGAGGGGCCTCCTTCCTGAATTTGGTCCGAAAGTTCCGCTAAACACTAACAATAGTACGAGCAAACTCTAAAACACAAAATGCTTTTTCTTGTTTTGTAGTAGCCATTTGTTGACAGGCTACGTGGTACTCAACTAAGCAACTGAGACAAAACATAATCTTGTCAAAACAAACTTATAAACACACCCTTTCCATTGTTGTAACAATCAGCTGTTTGAAGTCACGGAAACAGACGTACCAACCGTTTAGTTTTGCTCCATTCTGATATTTGCAGAGTTTTTAATGGAGCTCACATTGAGCATTTGTAATGTATTTTTTAATGTGTTTTTTTAATGTAAATTAAAACTTGTTAATATAAGAAACAGTTTTATCTGTTTTCATGATTTTGCAACTCATAGTATGCAAATGAATTAACCTTAATTTTGCACCATTCTTTTTGAATAACCCTGTATATTAGGTTGGCATGTAGTACCAGTCATTTTCATAACATTAATGAGAGGGCTGGCACTGTTTGTCTTTGACAGCATTTTGAATATTTTATTTTTTAACACACTCACGCCTCCCTTGAAATTTTTCTACGCTCCCTAAAGGGGGCACGCCCCTCAAGTTGAGGACTCCTGTTTTAGAGTACTAGTTTTGGTGTAAGTAAATGAAATATTCTATATGATAAGGTAATACTTAACCAATGTAAATACAGAGTACACAATAAATCAAACTGTTCTGGTTGGGTACCGATTGAAAATTAATCTTTTAAGGTAACGAAAATAATTTTCCAGGCTCGAAATGCCGCATATAACTTAAACAATGTAAGAAACGAAGATATCATGTAGGCAAACACATAATATGTAGCCTACACGCGTATGAGAGATCATAACAGCTCAATTTCTGTTCACTTGCTGCGAGCATTTACACGTTTACACGATTAATTGAACAAATTAGGCCTACAATCACCTTTCACGGCCCGACTGTCCAATCAGAGTAAACGAATTAGTAATCAGACCCTTTGTGAATTAACTGACCATACACAAAGGTCAAACCGTTAGCAACAGGTTGCATGTATGGTAAACAACACACACGCTGGAGAAAACTAATTCAAACAATGCATTCGAATTATTCTATTTATATTGTCGATAGTAAACAGTATAGCGACCGAACACGGCCTAATCAGTGTTGAAAATTAAGAGTTTGAAACGAAATAAAAAAGAAACGAATTATTATTTAAAATTAGACGTTTAGTGTAGGCCTAGTAATTAGTACAGAACGGCGAGGTTTCAACGTCTTCTAATGTACATTTTTAGTTTGTGCCGCAGTTGTTATTTGGCCAAGTTTCTACATTGGTGTTTCATCCAAATCGATATGCAGTTTTTTGATTCAATTATTACAAAGCAAAACTAAATTATCAACATCTAACCTACAGTAGAATATAATCAAATAGGAAAGATGAGCTATTGCAGTGACCATTATGGTAAACAAGGACCTTATGGTTTACCTAAAGTCGAGAGTAGTAAATGAGCACGGATCATGGTCCCGAGTTTGTACGCTGCGAGGGAACGAAGTTGGAGGTTAGGTGCAAACAAATTCTACTAATATATTTAGTACACGGGCAGCTATTCAGCGCCTTCGTGAGTAGACCAATTTCCTAAATTGTTGGTTGAAACCCTGAAACATTTAATTTTGGAAATTCGCTGAACTTACGTCAGCGGTTCAGCTGCGTGATTAAAATATTTATTTATATAACAATGAATATATTTGTGTGGCTCGAACTGTTTGTCGTTCCGCTCGCTCCATTGCAAGGAAATCTCAAGGTTTATATTTATACTTGGTAGAACTATTTCTCTGGTGTAAGCTGAATAGCTGCAAAATGGTTCGCACACCATTCCGCATATTGTAAGTATCTTCAATACACATAGCATTGCGTGCTTCGCACGCCAACCCCCGTATTAGGAGTATCTTCAATACACAATGCATTGCGTGCTTCGCACGCCAACCCCCGTATTGGGAATATTTTCAATACACAATGCATTGCGTGCTTCGCACGCCAATCCCACGGTGGAATCCACCACGTGGCTTTGAACCGGGTACTTCTATGGTATTTTACGTTTTCATCGATTTTGGGGGAACCAAGCGAGCTATAAGGTCACGTAAAAAACCCAAAATGTGCAGAATAACATCCTACATTTATATTTGTAGAAAAAACGCCAAAACAAATTCATTCTCGTAGGAAAAATCTCAAAACATAGTTACTTTCGGTCAAAAAACGTGCCTCCGGTTGGTGGATTTTTTTGGCTAACGAACTCGTCCGAGCGACGTAGACAACCAACATGTGTAACAAATTTGAACCAAATCGGACTTAAAATGCGTCCGTTAGAATGAGCACACAAACATACATAAATATATTATATACAAGCTGACCCGTACGGCGTTGCCCGTGGTGGTTGGTATTTTCAGTCTTTTTAACGTACGTAATTGTATTCTTTTTAAGTGTTCAGTCAGTGAGTGTGGTATTTGGCTTTTATATATATATAGATCTTAAATAATAAAAGCACTATTGTGATAATAATAAAAGATCTGAAATTATGATTTTAGTAACTTTGATCCCCCCAAACCCCTCCTAAAATTTCGAAATTTTTCATACCCTTTCTTAGTGAGCACCTATGGCCCTAGAGGAAGCTACA
>JAGFPH010000098.1:1056958-1067451 GCA_018207615.1 Philaenus spumarius
TACAGGCTAAGTGGATACGGCTGCTAGTACTTTATAAAATGGATGTGTTGGTACTGAGAGAAGAACGTTTGAGCAAGAATGTAAACTAAATTATCAAATAGGCCTAAACATAATGATTACTAACATGTAGCATGTTTTCCATTAAACAAAATGTTTCGCAAATTACAAACTAGATGGCAGGACTGAGTGGTTCAGCTTACAGTGACAGTTCAGCGGATCTCTCTTGTCTCTTGTGCAAACTTTCATTTTAATTTAAACACGTGTGCTAGTAAAAGTAGAGCAGCAACTTTCATAATATTTAAAACTTATTAAAACGCAAGTTCTTTGGACGATGTTGCCTTAAAAAAATTATTACAATAATATAGTATTAGTGTTTTCTAAATTTGTATTTCGTTTAGAATAAAATAATACTTTTAAATATACACATAACATCAATTAGAAAAATTAACTAATTTTAAAAAGTCCCAAAGAACTAAACAAAATACTTAACCTTCTTACAAATATTATCGGGACAAATTATGCGTTTGTGCGCATACATTTATCGTGATTTGGTTTAATATGTTTTTTTGATTTATGGAGAAAGTTTTTCAATTTTGCAGGATTTCATTAATATTTTTGAAGAATCAAAACAAAAGAAAGCACTTTTTCTTCAGTATTCTTTTCTAAATTTAAAGTGTTGGAAATTGCATAAATGTTATTTAATTAAATTTTTTAAATAATCATTAGGATAAAACTCTAAAAAAATGATAAAAGTCACATATTATGATGTATAATGAATATCTCCATTACATATTTTAAATTGTTGACGCTATTATAAGTTGTAGATCATTATAATTTACTCATATTTATCATTCTATTAATTTTAAAGTTTTTTCAAAATATGTTTCATATGAAAATTATTATTTTTTATTGTTTGATAGACGTTTTCATTCTTTCATAAATAGAATCGTTTGGTAGTTGTAGAAGAACAAAAATAATACTAACACATAATCTGCTAAAACTCCAAGAACTGGGCGAGATCAACTCAAGAATAAAAAGGCTCAAACGTTGTCTTTTCTTTTCAAATGCCAATGCCGATTCCAAATTGAAGCACTTTTTTCGTAGGTCTATGGTAAATTGTAAGTTATTTCTAAGCAATATATTTTAAAAATATAATATATAGTCTATTATTCACTAACCTATTAATTGTATTGAGTACAATGGAAAACATACTCTAAACAAGAAAAGAAGTAACCCACGAACATACACAAAACAAATACAAATGGATATTATAATAACCTATGATTGCTTTTTCTTTTTTTTAAATTCTTTATTGTACGCATCTTAGACTAATGAAGAAGAGGGAGACCTGATTGAATAGATAAATCATGTCTAATTCATAACAAATAAAGTTCGAATATTTAATTTACATTTTTGTTATACAGGTTTATTAAAAAAGAAATAAAATTATATTTTTTGTCGACAAAAAGCCATTACAAAGAGGACTTTTTAATTCTTTTTAAACAATTTTTTAGATCTTCTATATGAGCTCCACGGATTACACGGCAAACATCAATTCGACAGTCAAGTTCTGACCAGGTTCTGTTAAGGGTATTGACGTCAACACTCTCTATAGCTCTTCATATGTTTGTCTTAATTCCAAGAGTCTCCAATGGTAATGGGGGAATACAAAAATTTGGGTCTGCGTCGGACCAGACGGTGGAAGTAATACTTCTTTGGCCATCCAATGGTATAGACAGGTAGACCTACTATTGATTTAAAATATTTTGGGGAAAAACTAGCCGTAACTTAGAGTAGCCCTACTATTTTGTAGATGATAGGCTACTCTTTTATAAAAACACTAACCAACACTGAAGGCATATTTTAAAATTAATATCCCGTGTTTTCCTTCTTTGTTACATACGCTTATGAATACTATCGTTGTATCTGTTTGGTTGGTCACAGTTAGTCTGGGGAACATGATCAGTGCTCACTTACTACACTCAACAAAATGAATGAGCTCCCGAAGTTTCTGCATATCGTCGTGAATCACTCTGCATATAAAATGTTTAATAACTGCCGAAAACGTGTTCAGGGGACCATGATCAGTGCTCACTTACTACACCCAACAAAATTAATATTGCATTGTCATCGGTCCTTGATAAGTGTGCAAAGTTTCAAATCAATCCGACGTTTTGAAGTATAGGAAAGTATACGAATATACGAAGAAAGGTATAAAAAGGCTCTTTCCGGATTTTACTCCTAACGCGTGACGCGGTTTCTCGACCCCACCCCGATTACAACGGGCGCAAAGAAGTATAACATTAAAAAACTTTATTTTTAACATAACTCGACAGAAAGAAATCACATGGGCTCAAGTCTAGACTCAACACTTCACTTCAGGACACGGACGACTACACAACACAGCAGAACCCGGGGTAGTGCCTTCTTCTGAGCTTCTCGAGAGACATCCAGTGAGTTTTGGACGGGCCTTGAAGTTCCGAGGATGGTTTATCACGGGGAGCGCTTCACATCAAACATGACTAACGGACGTATACTCATCGTCGCTGGCGGACGCCTTCATTCTGAAGTTCTCCTGGTACCTGATGTCGGTTACTGCGGGCAGCGAATTCATCCAAAACAATCCACGGTTCTTCGACGGACGATCACAAGACAACGCCGGTGGACCCTCTCTTCCAGTCTCCCTTAGTCCGACTGTCGGTCGGGTTGCGGGTAGCGATTTCTTCTAGTGCTAATTCATTGTTCTATCTGTTTCAGTCAGCTCTTCACTTCTGACCTCGAGACGGGCCTTCATCGTAGCTCCGGGATCCCTCTGCCAGTGATGTACGTACGGGTCATGGTGTTCGGTTGCCCCGGTCTCGGGGAACGATTTTCTCACTGTTTCTTCTGTTTCAGCCCGAATTCTTCACTCGTTCTTGGGATCGTGCCTTCGCCGGAACTCCGGGACCCCCAGTATGCCAGTGATGTTTTAGGCATTGATCTTGGAATTTCGTTTTTGGCTGGTCTCGAGAAGAAACTTCTTCATGCCGCCACCGTCACACTATTAACCATGTTTTTCCGTAATGTTTCAGATTGACTCTTACAGTCATTAGGGATATTCCCTAGACGCTGTTACACCTCCCCTGTGAGCAGTTTGGGGAGAGGGGGATGGTTTAGTGGGTAGTGGGTCCTCACGGCAGCGGATCGAGTCCCACAGTACCTTCTCTTGGCCGAGAGGTCTGCGTTAATAGCATTCCATCCTCTAAAAAAAAAGTCTGGAGTGCGAGGTGGCCAAAGCATGAGTGACACATTATCGTGTTGCATGACCAATCCAGCGACCTGGTAATTGCTCATCGAGGTACTCTCTGAAACATGGTGCCAATGCGGTGGAGCTCCAGCTATTAAAGTAAACCTTTAGTTTATTAGCTACCCATTGATGCCAACATGACCGGTATAAATTATGCAGTTTCAATGTTATTGATTTAGAAAAGTTTATACTTCTTTTTTAATAATCCTGTAGTTTAAATTGTTAATTGTAGACTTCAAAGTTTTTACTAACATTCTTGAAGAAAATTCGACTGCCAGTAACTACAACAGAAAGTTACAAATATCTGCTTAATTCGTAAAACCTATATTCAATTACTAGCTGACCCGGCAATGCTTCGCTATTGCATAATTATTTTGGTGAAATAAATGCGACAAATTATGGTAATTTTGTGTGTCATAAGGATATGAATCGCAGGTTCTAAACCATGTCATTTATACTACTTCATAGCTGTACACCATTTACAAGTCGTCATAGGACCTAGTTCAACTGTTTTGTCTTTGTGATAATCGGTGTTGCAGTTTTAGTGAAACCCTGACTTTGATTTTTCAGACCATGGAAGCACCTTCATGTGACATCTTTTAGAAATGTATTTTTGAACGGCAGCCATTTTGACCTGGGGATTTTGTTGACTGTACTTTTTGGAAGCCTCACGATGCACTGCATGATTTTTTTACTGTATCTTTTGACAGCCTCTTGATTTACGGCGGGATTTTTTGCAGACTCCCTATGTGCTTTAGCACGATTAGTATTAGAAAAAACGTTTTCGCCGTTTTCCCCCACGTTTCTGGGTGGTTTGAACAATGTTCTAACTCAACAGTATCGATGACAAACACGGTTCTGTCGACGGAGACTGAGGGTTTTGGAGATCATTGTCTGAAAGCTGCCCAGTTTCCCCAATCAGTATCAGGAATAGAAGGCTTTAGAGAAATGAGAACATCAAAATGATAAGCCCAACTGATGAACCAGTGCCTTGTGGTCAGTGAGTAGGAAAGTGAAAGTGAGGGAGGTTCGGGAGGGGGATGGTGCAGTTATTTGTGCCAGGTTTCTTGTTTCAAGGCTATATACATTTTAAGAAATCGTGATCAGTCTGAAGGCAACAAAATAAAAATCCAATATTTTAAACCCTTCAAAAAAGTTTCGTAAGACTTATAACCGTACAATATTTTGTTTAATTGGAATATCTATCTCATAAATAGTATTTATATTGTTTCACCATGTTTAGACAAATCGTTCATTAGATATGATGATAAATATATAGATCGGGGCAGCAAAATATATAGATAGATGCCCAGATCCGGCTTTGCATGGATCGATAGAGAAATCAAAGTTAAATGTATATTAAAAAAAAAAAAAAAAAAATATATCAATAAATATACTATACTAAGTATTTTTATGGCAATTTTTAGGAACTCTGACCCCCCCAAACCCCCTAAAATTTCGAATTTTTTTAAACCCTTTCTTAGCAAGCACCTATGGCCCTAGAGGAAGCTACATACTAAATTTCATTCCAATACGTTTGGTAGTTTTAGAGAGATCGTGATTTAGTAAATTTGACCCACCCCAAACCCCCCTAAAGTTTCGAATTTTTTGAAAACCTTTCTTAGCACCTATGGCTCTAGAGGAAGCTGCATACCAAATTTCGTTCCAATCCGTTCAGTAGTTTTTGAGATTTCGTGATGAGTCAGTGAGTGAGTGAGTGGTATTTGGCTTTTATATATATAGATTAAAATTGAAATGTTATTGTCTGTTGACCTTTAAATCTAGGCCTCGGCCATACACGGATATTAAGCTAAGAACTGGAACATATGTCCGCTCTAACCGCCACTATGTGTAGGCCGGCTATAAGCCATTGTAACAGACAACGGACCAAATTATTGTTTAATTCCGTCAGTCTGCCTTGCACACGTCACACACAATGCAGAGGAAATGCAAGACATTACGTGCTAGAAACTGTTCGGGTGGAAATCAGCTGATTGCCTAACTGGTGTACAGGAGATAAACAGCTGTACCGACACAATACAACCATACAACTGTAACAAAATGCTGATTTAACCTATATTTCAAGATACATATATTTAAAAAATGCATCGCAGCTACGTCATCGAATGGTACAAAAACATTTAGGAGGAAAAATATACATTTATTTAAAAGTTGGTAAAACAAATTTACACTGGTTAGTGTAATATGTAATACAGGGTGATTTTTAAGTATGGCCACGACTTTAGTACATTATAACTGAGAGCATTGAAGAAACAACAGTGTTGTTTCTTCAATGCTGAGAGGTACTTGGAGGCAGAAATCAATCTACGTAGTTTAAAAAGGTTGGGATTTTTGTAGGTTTGAAATTTTAACCCACCTTGTTCAATCACATTTTTTTTTAAGATTCACGTTTCTTTGGCATCCAAGTCAACGTAATATAATTAAGCTTAACTACTCACTTTATGTCCGTCCTGTGACTTTCTTCTCTTTTTAAATGGCGCGTTTCGGAGATTTACTCCATCTTCAGACGCATATCACTCTTACGAGGTCGTCAAACAATACATAAAAAACACATAAACATAAACTCTGAGCACATGTTAAAACACTTTTTACGCGTGAAATGCAACCCTTAAGGTGGGATTCCTATGCTACGACTGTAACGGCTGCAGCCGCGCGGCTCCAGACGTAATGGACTCCTTATAATGGAAGTAAATGGAACCCATTCCTAAGGAGCGTCTAGCGCCGCGCGACTGCAGCGACCCCGCTGAGGCGGCTTCAGCCGTACGACTCAACTGCTGACATGAGCAGTATAGTCGTAACAGTCGTGGCGGCTGGAGTGTTTTTTTTTACTGTGTTAAAGTATTTTGTGTCTTTTAAACATGGATGATTCTAAACTCATTGAGCTTGTGCGAGAACACCAGTATATTTATAACCCTAAACACCCAAAATACAAAGATTAGGGTATTCTCTGAATTAGAATATTCTGAAATCCTTCTTCTCGCCTTACTTGGTACAATAGATTAGGATCGGCTTTTTGAAGATGGGCCAGTAATAACAACTCTTCTTCCTCCTCTTCCTCAAGTAGAAGATACGCAGCCAAAAATGATCTATCTGCCATGACGTTCTAAATGTAACTGTACTAGTCGCGCCATAAGAATTTAACCAAGCGACTCGGATCGTACGGCTCTGATCGCGCGGCTGGACCCGCGCGGCTGTAGTCGTTAGTCGTAGCATAGGAATCCTACCTTTATGGTGGTCCAAGGACAACTGTCGCTACAAGGCTAAGTAACCATGCGGTGACGTTTGTTAGCAAGTCCGTTGTCTTGTATACTGATAGCCGTTACTACAACACAAATATATTTATAAAAAAATATAGAAAGAAATCTCTCGTTGAGAAAGTTAACACAAATTTTAAATTATATTAATTCAAATATTCGATAGTAAAATAATAAAACATGGAATATTACAAATAACAAATCAAGATTATTTATTATCCAAAAATATTAGTGATTGGGCTAGAATAACAATTGGTAAAGCAACGAAAGTCTTAATCTCGGGTAAGGTTTGAGCCGTCTTTTCCCAAAGAAAGTATAAAATAACACAACGAAATAAATATGGTAATAAATAATTGTTCAAACAAGAGAAATTAAATGTACGTAAATATAAAAGATGATAGATGATATGAAGATGAACACAAGATATATAAATACACACAAGTTTATAATCCAACACAAAAATAACTGTTCACTTATAAAGTGTTATTGGATACTCATAAAAAATAAATTGTCTATAATAATAAGTAATCGTTCTGATTATCTTCAAAGTTAAGTTCAAATGAAAAATATTCTAAATGAGGTTATAAAATATGGAATGATCTCACCAATTTTAAGATCTTCTGATTTATATGGGATCTTTGAATTCAAATATTTATATTTTTTAACACTTATTCTTCATTAAATCTCTTCTTATGATCCTTTAAGTCTGGCCTCTTTTTTATAGGCAAATATTTGCCGTTTTAAATGTAATGTTCCTTTCAAAACGATTTTTCCAGAATAATAATTTTTTTTAGGCTTCATTTGTTGAAGAGAAAGTTTCTTTTTCTTCACTATTTCTTTTTCTTTTTAAATGGTAATGAATAAGTGAGCATGTAAAAAAAATGTAATGACTTTTAAATTATAATTTTGATATGTTTCTTAGAATTTTAATGAAAATATGCTAGTTAATATTGAAGGTTTAATTACTTGGATAAAATAGGGAAAATACCGAATAACTCCTTATTATCTTTGTCATTCTATAATTTAGCTTTTATACTCTTTGTCTATTGCCGAAAATAATAATTATTTGTTTCTTATAAAATACAGCTGATTGTATAAATTAATATTAGATAAATTCGTGATGATGATTCGTTCACGCCGTGACGATCGCAATGAGTTTGTATTTCATAAATGTCACTTAGGCCTATCTTTAAACTTTGAATTTCATTTATTTTATAACTCTACCGGATAGATGGATTATTTTAGTTATACATTGAAAAGCACTGAAATTGTTTTTGATTTAATTAAATAGTGACGGTCGTCGATTCGTTTAGCTGTTTGCGTCCGTATTCCAGACTATTACCGTTAAATGTCGCGGGCATTCATTCCCGTTCGCAACTATAAAATAAAAGTTCATAATCTTTGTTTTTCCTTGGATTAATTTATTTACTATGTTTTTTGTTTATCAATATTTTTAATTGTGTCATACACCGTGGTATATTGTGGTGTACACCGTGTCATACAGCGTGTTCGAGGAGAAATGCAAATGGTCGTTCATGACTTGGTTTTCGTTGTTTTTAAATCTCCGAAACGCGTCATATACAAAGAGAAGAAAGTCACGTAAAGTAAATAGTTAAGGATAATCATATTTTTTTACAGAAAAATTGTGTTAGGAGAAAATGGGAATAATACAGAAAATTAACGGGATTGTATTAGGGTATAAAGCAGGTAAAAATAAGTTATACGAACAAATAACGAATAACCCTTCCCAATATGTTGTACGGTCCTGGCTCGGGCTCTTGTAATAACACACTCCGGCAGTTAATTCTACAAAGTTTAAGCCTTGTTAGAGGTTTTTAATTTTATGTTTAATTCAAGGTAACTGGAATGACCTTGTTTTTGCACTAGTTTGACTGATCGGGTTGAAAGCAAATCCTAGTTTTTTTATATATATATGAGACTACAATTATTTTTCGTTTGTAAAAGTTTTCCCGATGTATTATTTTTGCCTTTTCCCAAATGAACTTATGGTTTTCGCGGTTTTCGGACAAAATAGGTTCGATTATTTTCTTTTTATCTAGAAGGCATAAACGAGTGTTTTTTTGTTTATTTAGTTTTTTTTTGTCTCACCAATGAACTGCCTACCATATTTACATTTTATACTATAACCAATATGAAAAGATGGAACATTTTCGAGACTTGAGCTCGTAATTTTTTTTAATACTAAAAAATGTGTCGTTTTTGTCAAGCACGTCACGTTGATGTCACGCTAGGAAGCTCAAAACCTTTTCAACTCTTCGCAATAAAATTACGAAAATTTTGGCACCACCAGAAGTTTTCTACGGCGTCTGCGAGTGCACATATCGTGGCCACAGACAGACAGACACACATATAGACACACGGCCATAGAAGTTTGCATTGCTTTGTCGTGCTCAGAGACCTCGAAAACGTCGAGAAAAGTCATAAGGGGGGGGGGGGGAGTAAATTTTTTAGAATTTTCGCAAGATTTCAATTCTTAGGCGAGCCGAAGTAAAATACAGTTTTAGTATCATGAGTACCATTTATGGGTTCGGTTTTGTCGAGATTTTGATTACAAATCATTGTGGCTTACTAATTATATTTTTTTAGCTATGAGCCTGATTTTTCCGATAATCTCGGCACATAGGTGATTGTTACGAACGTCAAAAGTTTGTCTTTCTATTTTTTCTCTTTATTAGACAGTGGGAATTATCGACTGAGGGTATCCATTTATAGCTAAACCATTTCTAATACGATTCAGTTCTCTGTTACGGCGTTATTTATCAGAACAAATATTATTATATTAGCTGTGTCCAGTATGCACTATTCCTTCCTTGACGGAATTAGGATAGTTGAACAACATGTTCTGACAACCGTGTGTCTTTTTTTCACTAAACCGACGTCTCAAGCGGGTACCGTACTATAGTTGTGGACAGCCTAACTCCGAACCAAGAAAAGGTTAGCGTCTTCCGCCCGGCCGACTCTAATTAGTGACGTTTGACTGCACTCAATGAGGACAAGCACTAGGTACCTAATACCAAAACGTCAGTTAAATTATTGACCAAAATTATTAAAAACCATTATCATATTACGTTTTGTATTTAAATTTCGATTATTTTAAACTAAATTTGATGTAAATCGGCCAATTTTGACCAACTTGTACCACCAAACTAGTTTTTCTTTTTAAAACTAACTTTGAACGAACAGTGGAACTAAAATACAAAAACGTGAGCATATCGAGGGACAAAAAATACACTATGTATGATTGTAATAATTTTGTATTGCTTCATAACCATACATTAAATAAATTTCAAACCTAAATAACCTCGTATCCACTTACGTTTTTACTAATAGCGATCTTATTTTTCATTTTATCTATGTGCACACGACATTTAAATTTGCAGAAATCTCCAATGTATAATTAGTAGATCACAAAATTCACCCCGATGTTTTACTGTTTTCAAGTTACTCGACTGAAAATCATGTTTTTCGTCCCGTTTAAAGTCATACAAATTTACAATTTGTTACAACTATGAATTACAATTTAGATGTTCATGAACAATTTCCTGCAAATTATAAAATATTATCTTCAAAATACGATGAAGGATAAGTTATATTGAAGAGGACTGTGTGGATCCTGTTATTGCACTCTCTTAAAAGATGGTATTTTCATCTACAAACTATCTGCAATAGGCATACGTACTTCTTTGTTGATTTACACTTTAGAAACGTCGCGTCGTGTATTATTTTCTTTATTAAAAAACGATGGCAAATGCGCGAAAAGACAATTGTAAAAAATCCAGGTGTGCCTAAGACCACACGGGAGAAGTGTAAACTTCTATGGCGATATTCTCATTTACACTTCAAAAGTATAGAAAATATTGAATAAAATAAAAAAACCCGTAAGCAGCACTGCCGCATTACTATAGCCGAAT
>JAGFPH010000098.1:1068621-1097102 GCA_018207615.1 Philaenus spumarius
GGTGTACCTAAAACACCTTTACACAGGATTATAGTAAATTTAATTGTCTTTCGAATGGTATAACTTACAATATGTACTTGGGCTTCTGAGTGGGCGAAAATGTGCAATTAACGTACAAGAATAGTAAAAAAATCGATTATTGGGATCTTTATATGAGTTTTGTTCCTTGTTCCGGGAGGTGTACCTAAAACACCTTTACACAGGATTATAGTAAATTTAATTGTCTTTTGAATGGTATAACTCACAATATGTACTCGGGCTTATGAGTGGGCGAAAATGCGCAATTAACGTACAAAAATAGCGAAAAAGTCGATTATTGGGATCTTTATATGAGTTTTGTTCCTTGTTCCAGGAGGTGTACCTAAAACACCTTTACACAAGGTTATAGTAAATTTAATTGCCTTTCGACTCATATAACTCTCAAATTGAACTTGGGCTTATGAGAGGGAGATATCATGCAATTTCCTCGCTCTAACTTTGCCATTTTGGGTTTACTACAAATAGGCCGCCATTTTGTTTCAATTCAAAAAATAAAAATATATGTACCTTTCAAATCCTACAAGGACCCTTTCACAAAAAATTCATCATTTTTGAAGCATATTTACTACCTTTTAGCAAGGTTGTTAAAAAACTACCCCTCAAATTCCTACCCAAAAACGAAAAAACTGTATAACTCCGCCATTTTGAAACGGATCGAAAAACAAAAAAAGTACCTTTTGAAGAATCGCACTAAGGCCCTTTGACCAAAAAATCAGAAATTTTGAAGCATTTTTACTACCCCTTAAAAATCCGGGAATAAAACATATATATATATATATAAAGTAATGATTTTTGGGTATAGTCTCCAAATGGTCTGAAACGGATAGAAACCAAATTTTAGCCTTCTCCGACCAACCGTTTTCAAGTTGGGTCGAGTGTAATAGCTCTTATTTTCTTCGAAAATTCGGCTAAAAAACATAATTTATGAAATGAGGAATCACAATGTCCATTTCAGATGTGTTACCTAGTAAACTCTGCTATATACACATGTAGAGCGTGACGCGTGACGGAAAAATCCGATTCACCGCCCGCAATTTTTAGACGAGGTGCGCCTATAGAAGTTTACACTTCAATAAATAGCTATATTTATTTGTTTATTACATTTACAGTATTCAAGGACTACTTATACGTTTTCAACGAAACTTTGACTGGTGTGTTGAGTATTTATTGTATTTAGGAAAGATCTGCAAAACTCATTTTTATGTCTCCAGATGCAATAGTTTAACAACTAAGTAATGTATATGTATAATATTAATATATATATATACCTTTTTTTCCGTCTTGCAACTTATTTTCTCTAGTGTAAAACTACGCGCAAACAAACAAAACAAATTTTGTTTTATAAGCGATATGTTGATGACACTTTTTTAATATTTAAAGGCACCACCCGACAACTTGACTTACTACATAATTACCTCAACAGTTTAAACACCAATATACAATTCACAATGGAAAAGGAAATCAATAACAGGATTAACTATCTGGACTTAACCATTATAAAAAACAGAAATGAACTTGAATTTAAAATATATAGGAAACCAACCACTACTGATGTGGTAATTCACGCTAGTTCGTACCATCCATGGTCACAAAAAATGGGAGCGTTTAATTCATTTATACACCGTCTAATAACAATACCCATGAGTGAACTTCATTATCATGAAGAGCTGCAAACAATAAAATACATAGCAAGCAGGAATGAATACAGTACAAAAATAGTTGATAAATTACTTCACAAACACCTGAGTAAAAGTAGAGACAGTAAAACAAAACCAATGCAATTCATTTCCGCGGAATATACCAACTTATTGCCTAATTATTTGAAAAATGTATTCAAGAAACATAATATGACAGTGTCATTCAAAACGAGCAATAATATAAAAAAACAACTGCGACCAAAATCAACAAAATGCATTGAAGATTGCTCTGGTGTGTATAAGCTCAAGTGCAGCGATTGCAATAAATTTTATATTGGACAAACCGGCAGGAAATTCAAGGATAGATTTAAAGAACATCTACCTAAAAAACACATTGCAAATAACAATTCAAAATATGCTACACACCTAATTGATAATGATCACAGCTATGACAATTTGACAGTAAATTTAATCCCTTTGCATTTATGTAGAAAAGGTCGCCTAATGAATGCATTGGAAGAATTTGAAATTTACCAAGCTAATTTGCACCAGAGTAGCTTAGTTCTCAATGAACAATTACATTTTAAATCGAATAGCCTGTATAACACTGCAATTGCTACATGTAGTAGGCCTATAAATAGTATTGACGATGGAGATAACGAATGTAATCTTTCAGTCGACAAGTGACCGGTGCAACGGTAGCATGACCTAAAGAAAACTGTTTTAAAAATGTTTAAACTATGTTTTTTGTTTTTAGTTTTATATGTGCAATAATTCGTGTTTGATATGTGTGTATGTGTGTGTTTGCTAAATTATGACGTGCTTACATGTGAGTAAAAATTTTTTATTTAAATTGTATAAAACCTGAAGATGGGAACGTGTTCCTGAAACGCGCGTAGTTTTACACTACAGAAAATAAGTTGCAAGACGGAAAAAAAGGTATATATATATATATATATATATATTAATATTATACATATACATTACTTAGTTATCTGCAAAACGTCGGTGACTGAATTTATCTTCCAAGTTTAAATTTACAGAATTCTGTAGAATACAGCCTAGATGCGCCATTATATGATTCTGTTTAGGAAGCAAAATATGAATAAAAAATTAAGTTTATTTATATTATTCTTTATTCTGTAACTCATTCTGTGGGTGTTATTCTCGTAATTTAATTGTTTAGCGACTAAACTTGTGTATAAAAATAAATAAAACATTTATTGATGTTTTTATAATAGCTTGAAAATTATAAATAATCAGAATAGACGACAGGCTGTATCATTACTTATCGTCAGTTTTTTAATTTGCCTTAAAATGTCCCACGATTGATACTACTAAATCGATACTACTAAATACTACTACACAAATGATGATGATTCTATCACCCATCCGGATGGATATTTTTGCAAGTGAAATTAAAAATCCGTCCGGATATTAAACCCGGGACATCTGGCTCTCTAAGCGTGGCCTAACCAACGGGCCACACTTATTTTAGTAAGATACCAATGCAACTGCTTAAAATGCTAACGCCAGTGAATGAATAAAACCAAGTAGGTCAAGTTGAAGGTGACGTTTCGGTGGAAAAGCTAACGAGTTCGTGTCGGTGCAGTCGTTGTTCGACTCGCCTCACGCCTGCCCCATATAACTGTTGAATATTTGCTTCACAATGAGAAAGGTAGTTAGAATAGATTTAAAGTTGTCATGTACATAATTTAGTTTGTATTCGGAGAATAGCAGAATATTAGAAGTTCTGAGTATGTAGGATATTCTAAACGAAAGTGTGGACGTACAAATAACCACAACAAAAGTTGCCCAAAGTAAGTGAGTCACTGGATGAAAACAAATATATATACTCCCAGTCACTAGACTAGAGATGGATGTTTCTTTGATTGCGGCATTGTGAAAGATTAAGTTTATATTAATAAAGTATAAAACAGCCAAGAGTTAAAATTAAAAATATCAATGGTAGTTAGAATCACCAATGATGGCATGCATCACAGGTTACATAACAGTGTACGCTCGCAGTTATAACATCGTCTTGACCATTTTCAACAATTTAGTTTATGTTGTAAAGTTAGCTGATGAAATTATATCGGACCACTTTATGAGTCTAATTTGTAATATAAAACAAGATGAAAAGATAAAACGTAATCCCCACTCGCTACGATTCTTTAACTGACAAAATCGGTTTTCCCGTACCTAAAAACATATAAAACGATACCCCACAATTGTATTTTCAAAATCCCAACTCTGTATTTTCAAAATTTTGACCCAAAAACGTGACCCCGATGCACTATGACTCTTTAACTGACAAAATCTGTTTTCCCGTACCCAAAAACATATCAAACAATACCCCACACTGTATTTTCAAAATCCCAACTCTGTATTTCCAAAATGTTGACCTAAAAACGTGAAACCGACGCGCTATGACTCTTTAACTATCAAAATCGGGTTTCCCGTACCCAAAAACATATAAAACGATATCCCACACTGTATTTTTAAAATGTTGTCCCAAAAACGTGACCCCGACGCGACGCGCTACTTCAAAATCTTTTCAACTCTCTGCAATAAAATTACGAGGATTTCGGCACCAGCTACGACGTTCTCTACGACGTCTGTGAGTGCATATATCTTGTCCACAGACAGACACACAAGAATTTTCGCAAGATTTCAATACTTTTGCATTTTATTGCAAGCCGAGTAATATGTCTTACAAAAATGTAAATAACTCACTGGGTTTTAAAGTTAAAGTAGTTTACATCGTTTGGGACACATTTGTATTTCCGTTTTGCTAAAATATTTCTAGTAATTTATTTCAAATCTTCCGAACAATCTATATATTAATAGGCAAGCACAAAACTTGTCGTCCTTTTTTCTCAGCTTGTGTGCATCGTAGGAGAAATTCGCGCATACCGTTAGAAAGGTAGTGTCCTGTAGATGAGCAGAATCCCATTATAATTTACATCGGTCCTCAGGGATACGCCCCAGTAGCCCTCAAAGTTTCAATGTTAATCTTATGGAAGGTCAATCTTAAGGAAGAAGAAGAAAGATTTCTTTTGATTTTATCAGGGGCACAAAAAACAGCTGTTCGTATGAAAAGCTTAAAACAGCTGATTTTGATCAACAGCTGATTTTGATCAACAACTGATTTGGATCAAAAACTGAATATAATTTTAGGTTAGGTAAATCAAGCAATAGCAATAGCGAAGCATTGCCGGGTCCACTAGTAGTAACAAATAGCCTTTAATGAATTACGTTTTAGTGTTCTGTTATGTAAGAATTAATATATATTTGATTATTTATTGAATCCCATCTTATACACGCCAAACTTAGCGTAGAATAGAATACTTGCAATAAGAAAATGTCGATGTGAAAAGTAGAAAGTTTTATGACGTCTTTTTATGGACATTATGTTCGGTCAACGAACTGGGGTCATAAAAACTCGGTCTGGAAAACTTCTTGATCGACAGAAAGTCTTGTTTTCGGACGTCAATAGTCATGTGTTTACGATAGTGTTGTTCGTAGCTCTTTTTCCGTTAATTCAGTATTTGATTAAATTAACGTTTGATGTGCTTTAAGTTACCCTACTTATGAAAATACGAAACGAAAATAATAGCACATTTTAGTCGGGTTACAGTAGACAAACATAAAAAAGGCGTGTTTACCAATTCATATTAATTAATTTTTAATTCAATACCGGTCGTAATTTCTACTATTTTGGGTTAAGTGAACATTAGTAATAGATTGGCTTATGTAGCATTTTCAACTATTAAAACAACCATATATTCTGAGAGTGATGTTATTTCTGATAAATGGGAAGAACCTCTGACTCAATAATAAAAGCAAAAAATTAAAGAAAGTAATCGCTGGACTGCTGATAGAAGTAAAAATTGTAATGAATATAAATCGTTGGTTATTTTGGTTTAGTCTGAAAATTTATTATTTTATCACTACCAAGTAAACTATTTTAACACAACTTACAAAACGAGGAAGCATAATGTCCATTTTAGAAGTATTATCAAGTAAACTATTTTAATATAACTTACAAAATGAAGAAGCACAATGTCCATTTCACAGGTATTACCAAGTAAACTATTTTAACACAACTTACAAAATGAGGAAGCACAATGTTTATTTCAGAGGTAGCATGCATGTATTTTATATCGTGATTCGATTATGGTACGGTACGGTACGCGAGATTTCATTCGAAAACCTATACAAAAAGTGACGAATGGGCCATAAGAAGTTTTTACTTCAAAATGGGAAAACCGAGAAATGAGGGGTTGACACCCGACTTACACGTTCGTTCTACAGTTTTACCAAAATGATATATCTAAAATAAAATTTGTTTTTTTAAGATTCAAAGTTTATTTTGTTAAATTTAAAATACAAAGTTAATTTTGTTAAATTAAATATTTTCTGTTTATGAGATAAAGTATAAGAATTGAATCCAGGACATAATTGAATAAGATGTTTATTTGTACTAAAATGATAATTCAAGAAATGACATACAGTATTCATTAGAACGCTCAGCTGAGCATAAAGGCCTTCTTGGAATAAATCAATATGTGAACACACGACGCGGTAAATATTATCATTGTTAATTAAAATTTGAGCTCAGCTCGGGCATTCTTGAGCAAACAAACCCTGATAGAGTCCGACAATGCAATCAAGGTAAGTGTAGTACTAATGAAAACTCTTTGTAAATCGTTGATAATTTTAGTAGATGCCTTGCACGAAGATGTCAAAACCTTATCGAGTAAGATGTCAATGAAATATTTTTAAGTCAAAATATTGTTAAGTCAAAATTGTTTAAATGGGACTCCACATCTTGTGACAGTAGAAATAAAAACCCAACATAAATGGCACACATAAAATATTTTTGGATGACACTCGCTAAAATGAGCTCATAAAATATATTTGAGATTTGTCAGATATTTGTACGTATGGGAAGTATTATCAAAAATATTTAAATAAGTCAGACAAGAATTCGTTCTTGCTTGAAGTGGATTTGACACTGCTTTCTGTTTAAAGCTGGTCGTCTACTAGGTCGGTAGAGAGGCTCGGCTCGGCACGCTCGAACGAAATTTATTTACGACAAAATAATAATTTTGTTTAGAATCATATTACTTAAAAACTATACGACCTAGAACAACCCAATATGGTTTATTATTTAAAGCAAACATTTGGCAATAACTTGTTAATAAATATTTTTTTAATTGAAAAAATAGAAAAGTAATTTTTCCAAGAAAAAGGAAAATTTATTAAAATTCTAACATAAAAGCTTTGTCCATTAGGTAGAGCGGCGCGGCGTGGTGCGACGCGGAGTGACGCCGATTTCGAATAAATGATAAACTGTTGTAGGTCGGTAACGCGCCGCGCCTCTCTACCGACCTAGTGGACGAGGTCTAGGTCGGAATTTGTTGGGTTCGGATAACTTCGACTGTACTCGGCAACATTCGTACCTATTCAACTCTCATTTCGGCAGCTGATCTACAACAACAACAAAGTCTTTCTGCACGTGTAACAATTCAAAGGTAAGTCTATTTTGTAGATTCATTACTAACAAAAAAATATTTGTCTCTCTTCCTTACAATTTTACCTACTTGCATACAATATTTGTACAAATAAGATTTTTAGAAACAACTATGGCAAATATAAATAAGTTATAAATATAAGGAAGAAAATCCAACTGTATTTAATTTTGTTTAGAAGCAATAAATAAAATAAACTAATAAATAAGTAAGGGTTTGAGTCATGCAATATGTAGAAAATGTCATAATTGTGTTGGAAAGTTTGTATTTTTAGGAAAAGATGAAAATTTTTTGCGACAAAGTTATAGATTATTTGTTGAATTAATACAACAGTGCAACCAAAAAAACGTAATGTCTCAAGTTCATGTATGTTAATTAAAACCCTTAAACTGTCAATGCTAATTTTTTGCAATGCCAAGCCATTTCGTTGCGTGTGCAAGCATATTTTAAAAATTCGCCAAATATAGTAATTATAAACCAATCCAAAATTGTTCCGTAGCTTTTTTGTAGAGAAAGGTTTGTTGTCGCTCCGGTGAATGAATTTAATAAAAATTAGGACGTAGCTCAGTTTGGCGACAAAAGTTTCTAAAATGTTGCCTGAAGGGCGTGAGGTGAAGCCTCGGTAAAATGTAGCCTGAAGGGCAGTGAGGTGAAGCCTCGCTAATTCGGTCCTGAAAAGGGTCGAATATGTTAGGGAACGTGAGCCTGAAGGGCGCTTGATTGCAGGTGAAGCCTATGAACGATGCGTAGCGCTGCGCTGTCGTTTCGTTGCGTTGCGTAGCGAAGCACAGTAGCCCTAAGTAGGGTGCGCACTACCCGGTCACCAAGACGACTGCAATGTCTTGGATCGAGAGGCTACTGGATGAAGTCGGCCCTAAATAAGGACCGTGTAAGCTTGAAGAGCGTAGAGTTGTCGGGTGACACGTAGCCGGAGCTACGGCGGAGGTTCTAGCCGGACTAGCCTCTTTTCCGCGAACGGGTCTTCTTGTGTCTGCTGTATTGTTGCGCTGTGAAGTTGGCGTGAAGTGGTGAAGAAACGAGATTTAGTTTACAGTAACGAATTGTATTTATTTTACGTAAAACACAGCCTGGCGTTCGACAATACTCCCTCACTCCTTCGGCTTTAATTATCCTGCCGCAACACTCTATTTCTCGGGTGGCACTATTCCGGCCAAAGTCCGTGTCCTGGCTAGGCAAGGTACCTCTAGCCCTTGTGTTAGCAGTCTTCTGGTCTTCAGTGTTTTCTTAGACAGTTGAAGGCTTGATGTTTGCTTGGTAGTTGGCTTGGTAGTTCGCTAGGTGATGTTCGCTTGGTCTGGTGGTGATCCAGGATAACCTTTTTGGACTATTTCCCCTCGTATATATACAGTTCTCCAGCGAAAAGCCTAGCAAATTGGCAAGACCGTAGTCTCGGTGGAAGAAGGGCATCTGTTTAATAACAAACAAAAACTAGCAAATTGTCAAGACCGTAGTCTTGGTGAAAGACAGCATCTGTTTGACAACAATGGCTGCTTATCTGAAACTAAAAATGACTTTATAGAATTTTTTTTTATGACTAAATTTGGAATAGATAATTTTGAGTGGGAATGAGATGGTGGATCGATGAAATACACTGGGATTAATTACGAAAGTGTGTGGCTTTTAAGAATAGAGCTTGGATTTTTGGATACTTATGGTGGTTCGTAAACCAGACATAAGGGACGTTTTCTTCTGACCTGCGCAGGTGCAGGATCAGTGATGATCTGTTTTATGTGTGTGTGTTGAGACCCTTCGGCTCTGTGTTTGACTCTATGTGTTAATTTTAGGATGAAGTCCTCGAGTGTGGGGATTTTGTGCCCTTGAGAGATGGTGACGTTCTTTACGTACCATGGGGAGTTGGTGATCCAACGGAGAGTTTTGTTCTGGAAGGAATCCAACTTTTTCTTCCAAGAAACAGATAGCAAAGAGTACCAAGCTGGAGCTGCGTACGTGAGTACCGGTCTGATATATGTTTTGTACATGGACAATCTGATGCGAAGTGGTAGTGGGCTCTTGGCCTGAATGACTGGAAGGAGTCTGCCACTGACGGATTTAGCCCTAGACAGAGTTTGCTTGGCGTGATGGGACAGGTTTAATTTAGCGTCAAGCGTGATTCCAAGGTATCTAACTTTGCGGGTCCATGCTATGGGTGATTTATTTAGAGTTAATTGGACTTTAGGAAATCTACGTAGTGGAGAAAATTGGATGGCTTGCGTTTTATCTGTGTTCACTGCAGTTCTCCACTTCCTGAGCCACGGCTGTAGGGCATCCAACTGTTGTTGAATGACCGACGAGCCGTATTCCAGGTTCAGAGTCCTGTAGTAGAACATAGCGTCATCAGCAAAGAGTCGCAGTGATACTTTGGGGATGACTGGAACATCGTTAGTGTACAGAAGGTACAGTAACGGACCAAGAACTGAGCCTTGGGGAACTCCTGCCTCGATGGGTCTAGAAGTAGAAAGTGTACCTTCGACAGCAACCTGGAACCATCTGGAGCAAGCGCGGTGTTGCTCACGTTGTCTATGCCAGGTGCTTTACGTGTAGGGAGTTTCCTAATGAGACATGCTACCTGGTCGCATTTGAAAGGGTCGGGGAGAGGCCCCATGGGACAAGCTAGAAATTTTTCAAGAAAATATTCCACATATTCTGTGTGGTCATCATCATAGATGCGTGCGTTTGGAGTGAATTGGTCTTGGAGTGAATCAGCGAACGTTTCAGCTCTGTCCGCGGGTGTGTAGACTACACCATTGCAACCATGAAGAGGGTGATTGGGAGTTTTTGTTGCTAGGAGCTGGCGATTTAATTTCCATAGGGACCCGTTTTCTGGAGTTACTGTTGATAGGAATAGGTCCCATTCATCCTCAGTATGGGTGGCTAGTAGCGACTTTACTAGTTGGGTTTGGGCATTGAACAGTCTCTTGTCAGAGGGTGCTCGTGAAAATTGCCAATTTCGGCGAAGTTTCCTTTTCTTGGCCAGCTCCTCTTTGATGTGAGGAGGGAGTCCAGCCTTAGTCCCAGTTGTAGGGGAAGTGTAAGCACTGGAGTTTAGTGCTGCGGTTATGATGGTGTGGAGATGGGTCACCTGATTTTCGATGTCAGTTGGGGTGTTGATGTCTGCAGTGAGATTAGGGGTTTGCCTGAGAAGGCATTCAGTGTACTTCCTCCAGTTAATTCGTTTACCTTCCTTTTTAGGGGGTAGACGTTGATAGGGAGATGTGCCGACAGGGATTATGATCTGAGCTGAGATCGTCAATGCAGACAAGATCGTGGGAGAATTGAAAATTTTTTAACACGGCAATGTCAAGAATATCTGGTAAGTAATTATTTTGATGGGGATAATGGGTCGGTTCACTAGGACCGATGGCTTTGATGTTTGGGTGATTGTGCAGGAACTTGTGCAGCACTTTGCCGTGTGTATTTGCGATACGACTGTTCCAGTCTGGATGTTTGGAGTTTAGATCGCCCATTAAGATGGTTGGATCATCCGATGAAAGAAGTTTTTTGAGATGAGTGATTTTAAATGAGACAGTTGGAGGGATATATGCAGAGATTATACGTATATCCGTCCCAAGAGAATTGATGCTGATTGTTGTGTGCTCTATCGGAGATAGTGGATCGTTAGGAATCGTTTGATGAACGATCCGTCTATGAACAAGTAAGGCCGTTCCACCCCAGCCGTTACGATTTGGAGTAGTGGGGCGATCTGTGCGATAGGTCGTATAGCATGGAATGTTGAAGTGGTTTAATGGTCGGAGGTGAGTTTCTGATATTAGAGCAATATCGATGTTTCTTTCCTGGAGGAAGTTTCGGAGTTCAGTTTTACAACGACAGCATCGGTTTAGTATTAACGTGGAGTAATGTTGCCGAGTTCCGAGCCACTGTAAAGATGATGTTTGTTGGCGCGTTCTTAAGTTGGCGGTTGCAAGTTCTTAAGTTCGCGTGGGGACTTAGAATATTTTCGTCAGAAGTTTCGCGGGAGATTGTAACCTTCTCGGACGTAGTGCGATGAACGCCGAGAAAGTTTGAAGTCGTTGTTTCGGCCGTTTGAGAATTAATATATTTAGTTTATGTTCGGCAAACGTTTCTACGGTTGCCACTAAATATATAACGTGACCGGGGAACTGAATTTACTGGGGATTATTGAGATATTACGACAGATGTTTCGCGGGAGACTACCGAATAACTTTCCCGTAAGACAAGGTCTTGTCGGCGGGGAGAAGTTTTACGGTAGAAGTGAAGAAGCCGTTCGCGGTGATGTCGCAGTGTCCTTGGCGGGTGAACGTGTCGACGTATCCCAGACATCTGCAGTGCGTAGTCGGAACGGTCCTTGAGAAAGTTGTGAGGAAATAATTCTAGTATCTTTCTCGGAAGATGAGGTGTCAACTTCCGAGGAAAGCAAACGTAGATTATAGAAGATTGCCGGCCGATATCGTCGTGTTCTTGGCGGTCGAACATGCCTATGTTCGCCAGACAGATAATATACCGACCGGGGCGTAATAGAGTGAAGCTCTGAGGACGTTTAGGCGAGTTTTCCCGTAAAAGGCATTTACGGGAAAATCGCAAGACGCTGACTGATGTTGGGCCCTTTTGAGGGTCAAAAGTTAAGTGATGGAAATTGATTTTCCGCTGGACTGTATATACGATGCCGGGGAATCTTACGAAGAATTTAATTATTGGTAAATATAAGTAGCTCCGCTACGACAGGTTCAAAGAATTCATATGTGCCAGTAAAATTGATTGATGTAAAATTTACAAAGTTATAGCTCAAGAAGCAAAAAATGTTCAGTAACGGAAGGAAAAGGTTTAACTTTAGGCCTACATAAAAAGTAGTAAATATTGTTTGTAATTTTTTTCAAAATGTACAAAACTTTGGTAATTTAATTCTAAAAGAACTGAATAAAAATATATATCAATTTCAAACTTATTATTTTGAAAACACCAGTGTTTATGTTCCTACTAAGACTGCTGAATAACTAGGTTTATTTCTTAGAAACACATTTCTTCGTCACTGTCTGTGTCCATCGTTGTAACTTTGAATACTGTCAAACCATGACTGAATACCAGGTGACCAAAATGCCGCGCTCTGAGTGGACGAAGCTCTCCAGCACGGTGCCGTGCCGCGTCGCGCCTCTCTACCGACCTACTGGACGACCAGCTTATTACAGCATGGGTCAGGCTCTGTACTAATCAAAACTCTGGCACTACTACGAATGTGTCAGGTTTCGGGTCATAGCTACCCCCATCCCCTGCGCCGATCCAGGTGCCTCTGCCCAAATCAATCGTCCTTTCCGTGAAAATATCACATGGGTCGGGGAGTGAAGCGAACAGATGGCGGAACCTTATAATTTAAGTTGAAAACTTGGTACTACGTGCTTTTGCTGGGGGCTATTTAGTACCATGATAATAAACATAGAATATGATTTAACCTTGTTTTATTTATAAACCCTCCTGTCTTTTATGATTACTACGACAATCATACAATTTAAGGGTCTTCTATTTCTTGCGTAATACAGCGAAAACATACACGTAATCGCCTTTTTTGAAATAAATAGTTTAATTAAGTAAAAATGTATTAGGCCAGTATTTTGGGGGAGGGGGTGATATAAACAATAATTTCCATATTTTAAGGTAACACGTAAAAAATGTAAAGTCTTTTTATTAATATTAAGTAATTTCCCTAAATAATCATTAATAATAGAATCGCAATCACGTGATTAACAATCCATGTTTCAACGATCTCGCCGCTTGAGATTCAATCCTGCTGTGACGCTACTACCAAAGCTACAAACATCGCCTCGTACACTCACCCTAACACAGAGCCGCACTCACGGACGCACAGCGAGTCATCACATTCCGTCTCACTACTTCCTTCAAATCCATGCTGTCTATCTGCTGCAAGGCGTATTAAAGAAGGTGTGTGCATCGAGGAGCGTGAACTCGTCCGGCCCGCGCAGCTACGTCACGTGCTACACACTGAACCAGCAGTTCCGAGCGCAATTGTAAGCTTTTGCTCAAACTGCGAATAAAATACTTTATGGTTGTCTAAAAATTATGTTTTTGGTATCGATGGAAAGGTAATAAAGTGAGCATTAAAATGATCTATGTCCATGGTCAAATATTTCTAGGCGTATAATTTTCAAACAAGCCTAAATCTAATATACGGGTTTGAATGACATAAAAACTACCCTAAGTGAGGAAGTTTTTTACTATTACTTTCGGGAGGCATTCAAAGACATAGAAATGTCGAGAATAAAATGTAGTAAATACTGACATCAATTTTTTTTATGAAAGTTATAGCTGTCCTACATAATAAGATTGTAATCAAAACCATAGTTACTATCTTCTTGTGGCGATTGAATGTACGCTAATCTAATTTGTTATTAGTTCTCATTTCTCTTCGTTATTTATTATTCACATTGTTGTGAACAGGTAAATTTTGTTTAATGTATAAATATGAATTTTTAAAGAGTTGACAAATTTAAGTAGCTCTATAGGGTAAAACCTTTTACCATCTATAAGATAATGATTTTTTTAATTTATTGGTTTTGTTATGTTTACTAGGCCTACTATTACTAGTAGGCTATTAAATTTACTTTTCAAAAATTGAAATTATCTTAAATTGTGATTGTTTAGTTAGCCTACCCAAGGATAAATAATAAATCAAAATTAATATAAACTAATTATCAATGAAATACCTAATTAAAAAAATAGTAGCCTAGTCTAGGTGATAAAAAATAAAAGGTCGTGGTGAATACAACATTGAGTTTTATTTCACTATTAACCAAAAATTACTTATGTCAAAATTTAGTCACAGGATTACTTATTTATCGTAAATTTTACTACTAATAAATATATTTTTTTTACTGTAATAATTTCGTAATTATTTTTTTAAACTGTAATTGTATCCTAGCATATTTCAGGGCTATATATATATATATTTTTTTAAAGAGTTATACATCAAATAAATAAAATAATTTGTACCACCAATATTTTATTTTTGTTACTCTTTAAAATTGTTTAATAACATACAACAGCATTTCAGTTACGGCTTAAATTCTGTCCACTTCAAACATAAAACAATGTTAATACTCTAAAAATATATGTTTTAACTGTCTAAGCGTCAGGCACTTTTTTACTGCTTGTACACTTGTCATTATCACTTAGAATGTATCCTATTCAAGTAAAGTGTACACTATTATACATTTTATTGTTCAGGAAAGTATGGAGAACATTGCCATGTAAACAAAATATTTAAACAAATTTCTTTGACTATTTTTGCGCTTCAAAAGAAAAAAAAAACAGATTGGTAAACCAAAGTTTCAAAAGTAAGGGTTTTAGAAAAATACTACACAATTTTTTAGTTATAAATCCAACATATACAAAAATAGGGGAAATCCCTGCGTGCTCCGCAAGCCAACCTCGTTGGAACCTTCTAAAACATAATCATTTTATGTTTTCTTTATAATAGTTGTTTAGGATTCATAATAACCCCAAAGCTAAGATGGTAAATAATGTTAAATGTTCAAATCAAATTTTTCGTATATTTTATAACAGCAGTTATAATAAAGGTTAAAAGAACCAGCAAGGCTCAGGTCTATACTTTAATAAAAACCTAACCTAAAAGTTAGAAATACAAATAATTGCTTAAAAGTATGAAATCAGCTGTTAATGGAAATATTGGAGCAAACAGTCATTTTATTCAATTGGTCACTGTGGTATTGAATGTAAATACATGTGTTGGTTCATCATTCTGGGTCTAACCTAAGATTTTTTCCGACTAAATTTACAAATATTGAAATACAAAATGTTTTTATTAACATTAATTATAGCCTATGTTAATCAGGGATAGTGTAGCTTTTTATTTCGTAGATCAACATTTCTTGGGAACCGATGAAACCTTACTCGTAAAAAGCTGTCTTTTTTGTTTGAGTTACCGAAGCCAAACATGGCACAAAAATGCATTATAATTAATGGTTATTAATTATAAGAAATTTATTACAATAAAACACTATGTTGCCTATAATTAATAACATAATATGACGTCAAAAGAGCTTGAAGGTCGTATAAGTTTCGGCGGTAAATATGCCGAAGGAGTCTAGACTGGAGCTCCGACTGTGTAGCACTCTACGTCACGGGTAGGCTGGAGTGGAGGGAGAAGCTGCGCATGCACACACCTTCTTTAATACGCCTTGTATCTGCTGGTGTTTTTAAGGCTCGGCTCTCCACATTCAAAACTACGATATTGGGTACCAATTTCAATGTTAAATAACCAAAACATACCTTCACTATTAAGCATATTTTTGTGCTGTTTTTGTTAAAAAACGAAAGCTGTATTTTTTTTCTTAAAGTAAAATAGATTGTGGGTGTTGATTGCTAAGAATTTTTGCAATATCTCTTTTTGCAACTGAGAAAAAAATTAATAAAGTTTACTATTTTTTACTATTTATGTCATACGTTTATGAAAACAATAAAACGGTTTCTGAAAATGTATTCGGCAATCAACATCCGCATATGACAGTACTTCAAAATGAGACCAAATTTTTAAATTTATTCCACGAATTAACGGAAAAAAATTACTTATTCTGTAGCATTGCTCTTATGGGAATCAGATTCAATATGGCGGGCAGGGAAGCGCCCCCTTAAATCATTTTGATCAGGTACTTTGTAAACATTCTGTGTTGATGCAAACATCAAATGAAATTCAGTGTATGTTCGACTTTGTGTACAAAATTCTTTTCTCATTTCGGTTTTGCTAAACAAGCTACAGGTCGTTTAAAGCCTGGTTACACAGTGCGAGCTAGCATCCGAGCTGACCTAGTCAGTTACTCCAGTGCAGCTACTGTCATCACACGAGTTACTGTCATGTGCGAATCGATTAGTAACTCACATCCGAGTTACTACAACATTTTTTGTTTTACTGGCCTCTCGCCTTCCCACACCACAAGCAGCAAGCTCGCCGTGATAAGTCAACTTGAACGATATTGCGAAATGACAGTAGGTCGTGAGCCCAAGACCTTAAATTTAAAATTAAGAGTATTTAAAATTTTCTAGGTGTCACCCTCTTTACTGCATTATATTCTCGGCGATCTTCATTACATAGTTCTTTAAATATTGTATGTGTTGCCCCTTTCCTTTGCATCCAATTCCTGACGTAAATAGTTCTGCTTTTTTCTTTTTGAAGTGATAACTTCTATTGGCTCGTTGGGCACTTTCGCTTGACTATGTTTCTGAAATCTCGTCAGACACAAGTCAGAGCGTGGGGACTGGGGAGGGAATAGGCGATACATAGTATATAATAATACGTTATTATAATTATTTTAATATTAATATATTATAATAAGTATGTGAAAAATAGTGGCCATTATAATGTAAGCATTATTTATTTAGTGACTTTTATGATTTTGAGTGAGGTATTAGTGTATGCTCTCTACATAGAATTCTAAGAATAATTCAATATGAAGGAGATATATTATAATAATTATTATATTTGTGCGTTTTAAGTTTTGTAAAGAAGATTGATTTTTGTCTAACTGAAGTAAGGTTAGACAAAATTTTACATTTTGTACATTTTGACAAAGTAATATTTTACAGTGTTTCATTTTACTGTAACTTATTATTACTCACTTAAATATAAAATACACGTTAATGAAATGTCTATTCCTCACAGAGTAGTTTCTTCTAGGCCAGATGTCCCAATGCTTATTCTACTCATTGGCTTTAATTGTGCATGGCACTGATTCTCAGGGGTTTGAGGTCGGAACCAGAGTTGTTAGTCATGTTTCAAACAATAGGCGCAGGTTGAAACCATATACTTTAAAAGTAACAGGAGATATTTATTAAAAAAATAAATAAATAAATAATATATCGCGGATATGAGCAAACCGGTAACTTTTGGAACCTCTTCTGAAATTCAAGCAGCATCCGAAATATTTTTTATGAATTTCAGGTGTACAGAGATGGTTATTTGTTGTGGGAGAGTTTTGGCGAACCGATTGAGGGAGTAGGGAGGCTAAGGTTTACTGGGGAACTGACGAGAGGCCACATTGATGTTATCATTCCTCTCACACCTTCTTTACCTGACAACTCAATGGATGTTAGTGTGGAGGAAATACAATCAGCTTCCCAATGAAAGGTTTCAGACGATGGTCTCCAAAGTTCTCAACTTCCAACCCTATCAGAACAGTGTACATCATCATCTGATGCAGTTCGGTAGCATCCAGAACAAACACCAAAAAACGAGGGAAAAAAGATGAAAGCGTTTTTCTAATACAAATCGCGTAAAAGCACATAGGCAAACGGTAAAAAAAAGCCACTGTCTCAAAATACACACAGAATCGGCTAAAATACTTTAAGATTTAACATTTGCTGTAGGTAACCATATATTGCAATAGAGAAGCATTTTCCTGTGAGCTAGTCTATATATATATATAAAAGCCAAAACCCACTGACTCACTGACTCACTCATCACGATTTATCAAAAACTACCGAACGGATTGGAATGAAATTTGGTATGTAGTTTCCTCTAGGGCCTTAAGTGCTCACTAAGAAAGGGTTTGAAAAAATTCGAAATTTTAGGGGGGGTTTGGAGGGATCAAAGTTATTAAAAAATGACTTCTTCAAAACTACCGAATGGATTTGAATGACATTTGGTATGTAGCTTCCGCTAGGGCCATAGGTGCTCACTAAGAAAGGGTTTGAAAAAATTCGAAATTTTAGGGGGGGGGGTGGGGGGGATCAAAGTTATTAAAAAACGACTTCTTCAAAACTACTGAACGGATTGGAATGAAATTTGGTATGTAGCTTCCTCTAGGGCCATCGGTGCTCACTAAGAAAGGGTATGAAAAATTTCGAAATTTTAGGGGTGGTTTGGGGGATCAAAGTTACTAAAATCATAATTTCAGATCTTTTATTATTATGACAATAGTGCTTTTATTATTTAAGATCTGTATATATAAAAGCCAAATACCACTCACTGACTGAACACTTAAAAAGAATACAATTACGTTAAAAAGACTGAAAATACCAACCACCACGGGCAACGCCGTAAGGGTCAGCTAGTAGTATATATAGACAAGTAAGCACGTGGAGAGGGAATACACGATACATAATATATAATAATAGGTTGTTATTATAATATTATAATTATTATGTAGTAATTATAATTATTATTATAATAACTATCCCTTACATATTAAATTATTCTTAGAATTCTATGTAGAGTGAAGAGTGCATACACTAATACCTCACTCAAAATCATTAGTCACTAAATAAATACTAATATTAATAGGTATGAATTACCTGTATACTGTCTGTCCAATCCTTTTTAAATATTCGTGACAACTGCAGTTTCGGGGTTATCCCATCTTCTGGTCACACATCACACACAAAAATATACACTTAAAAGTCATTTTTCTCACTAGTGAGGTCGTCAGAAACACAATAAGTTATACACATAAACACAGTACATGAAACACAGATGATAACGTCAACCACGTGCATGTTGCCCGGGCGAGGGTTAACTAGCTACTCACTATTATAATTATTGTATAATATCATTTCATAATAATATTATAATTATAATAATATTAAAATATTGTAACATTATAACTATTATATTATAATTATGCAATTTCAAAATATGATATATTATTTTTTGACTATATATTAACTTATGTAATTTGTTGACCTTTATTCTCCTCTAATATTAATACTGATAAAAATATAAATCGGCCATAGAAGTTATCACTTCCAACGTGTGGTCTTAAGCAAACCCAATATATTTTTTTTATATATAAGTTGTGGGTGGAGTACTTAGTTAATTATATATTGTTTCGTAGTTTTGGACGTTAAAACGCTTTGTGCTTTCCACATAAAAACTGATTGATAGTCGAACAACACTGACTATGCATTAAATTTCTAAAACAATGGCTTCTAAGATTTAGAAAATATGCAAATGAAAAATCTACGTGTATTAAATTTATTTTAAACTGAAACAAATAAAGAGTCATACTGAAGATTATATTTACTTAAAGTGCGTAATTAAAGTATTCTTACAGGAGGGAGGGGACAATGTGTGAAGTTGAAGTTATATCCAGCCGCTCCAAAAAAAGATTTCATAAAACTAGGTAATATTCTCTCAATATCAGTACAACCCGTTCAAACCTGAAGTTGTAGTAGTTAGGTGTCCAACCGCCATTTTCTCCAAAGACGCTAACGTCAATTTTACCTAAACTATTTTTAAATTTAGTGGAAACTTACAAAGGAAATTCTTGTTTTACAGAAGCAATAAATGTTTTTTTACATTTAGTTAAAACTAATAATTACCTGTTGTAAATCTCAAAAACTATGAGAATATTGTACAGTACTTTTAGCGCAAAGTATTTCAGTGCAAAGTATTTTTGTAACATTTTATTACGGTATGAATTTTATTACAGTCGTGTATTTTGCGACAACAATGCACGAAACCGCTACTGAAATAATACGAGTACACACGTGCAGTAGCTGCAATGAATACTTAAATGTACATTTAAGTATTCATTGGTAGCTGTCTACTTTCACGCCAGCAGCTCGCACTTGTGTGACCAGGCGGGGCGAGTCGAGCTACTGTCAAGTGAGTACACAGGTGCAGCAACTGTCCACTGTCAGGTCAACAACTCGTATCGCGTAACCAGGTCGCTTAGGCATAGCTCAAATACTACCAGTGACTACAATAGCGCGAATATTGACAACAGAAGCATCTTTAACTGTATTTTACAATATTTCCATAGATTAAGTTTAACGACGAATTCAGATATACTTTTTGTTTTTATATATAATTTACATTTATTACTATAGTTAAGAACACCTAATTTTTATAACTCCAAAAGAAACATATAAACAGATAGTAAGGCCAACGATTATATTTTTCATTAATCTTACAAAGAACAAACAAATTAGAAATTAGTTTACACAGAATTTAGTTTTGCTTAAAATTGAATATTGTCAGACGAATACGGTATCTTATTTAATAGACACCAGCGAAGCGTAGAAGTATTCGGTGGGGCATGGGTGGGGGAGAACAGCAAAAGTAAAAGGCGAATTTCAACATACTACCGATACTATAACCTAACCTTACTTAAAAAAACTTCTTTTCTCCATCCGACAAGAAAATTATACTGTAGGCACACATCGCTCAAGAAACTAAACACTTGCTTATCAAATCCTGGAACACAGCACGGTATGCATGAATAAAAATAGACAAATTTTTAATTTAATAAAGTTTTAAGTTACGAAACTAAATTTAGATATAATGTACTAAGAAATACACAGAGAACTACACTAAAAAAATCATTGCCTTATAGTTTTTCATTATGGTAGTAAATACGAAGAAAAATTTAGCTTTATTTTCAAATATAATTAAAAATTGTGCAAAATATATTCTTGTGGCTACATTCTCTGCGTAGTTCTTCAGTCGTGAGGGTATTGACATGATGGTGATATGTTCTGTTTCTTACTATACTCATTAAAATACAATATTTGTCCTACGTATATTGAGGGAAATTATTTTTTAAGGATAAAGGACCTTTTTCTTCATTTGTAAAAAAATCTAACACTATTATTAAACAAATGCTTTGATTCTTTTGCAGGAGGAAAAAACTTAATTAAAAACTAAAAACCAATCTAGGCTAAACAGGAAAATAGAACCATTTGTTGCAAACTCGACGTAATATATTCCACAAACAAAAACTATAACACTGAAAATACAAGCTAGCTAGTTTAAAAATGTATCACATGTAACAAAATGTTTGCACATTTGTCAGAATTAACAACAATCTTACTCAAAAGTCTTTATGAAACTTTGTAGTCACACCACCTGGAAAATTTACAATAAGAATAAGAATTGACAACTGAATTAATTTCATTTATCTATATTGCAAAACATATATTATTTACACTGGGGCTTGAAAAGTACCTGTACATTCTGTTTTATTGTACACTATGAATTCTCTGTTTTATCTGCAATTTATTTTATTTGAAATACTTCTTTTATAACATAAACCCATGATTAGTACAACTCTATGATATCAAACTAAATCCAATGGATGCTCTTCAACAAAATTAATATCTACTCGTACAAATATCTTATTTGAAAACCTATCTCGTACTTCCTGCTTAGGGCTGTTACAAATTGAAAAATAATTAATAAAACATCAGTTAACTTATTATAAATTATTGTTTGCTAACGTTTAATTCAAGCTCCTATCATTTTCTCGTTTGCAATATGAAATAATGCTTATTCAAAATACCTGTAATAATAATATTAATAATAATAATAATATATGCTTTATTTACACTTCTTCAAAATTACAATAAAGTTTCACAATATCTAGTCTAGCATGACTTGCAGCCGTCTGCTAGGTTGGCAACAACTATCATTTAATAGAAACAGAAGTATAACTTACTCTAACTTGGACAATCAAAAATCATCAATACAAACATAAATATAAATTTTAACAATAATCAGTAAAAAATAAAATTATTAATAACAACAAAGATCAGCATAATTTAAAAATATTTTCAAAAGTTAAATTCTTTTATTAAAGTCCATCGATAATGCCATGCTTGTTTCAGATATTTACACAATACAGCGATAATATTTCTTTACCCAGATAAGATTGTCTACAGTATATTGAATCAACATAGGGCATTCTGCCACAAAATGGTAAACATCTTCATTCACCCCTATATTACATAACAAACATAGATAATTTTTCCCTTCAACCCTCAGTTTAAAATTTAAATGAATTAATTCAGCTCTACACGTAAATGCCCATTTTATTTCCTGCAACTTATATTTATTTTTTACTATTAAAATAGTGTTTTCCCCCTAGGTTAAAATCTAGACTGGAGTAAATTTTATGATATTTCCCATTTTTGACTATTTTTTAAATTACAGTTATTTTTATCCCACATTTCTAAATTCTTGTCTACCCCCACTTCGTACTTAGACCCTAAAAGTTTCCATTCTCTAATGCATGAAATATTAGGGATCACAATTTTTTTTTGCTAAAATTTTTTCAACGCGTCTTCCGGCATAGCTGACACTTCAAACTCAAAATACCTGGATTTACATTAAATTGATAAATTTACTTTAGATTTAGACTCGACACAATTGAATTATTTTTAAAGTAGCCATTAATAAAGGAACATAATAATATTTGAATTTTATATCATATTTATTTATTATTATTTTAATCAAATAAAAATTGTTTTTATAATTTACAACATTAGAAATTTAATTAAATATATGAGTACAAATTTTTATTGTAAAAACGTGTTTTCACATTGATTATTTAATTATTTTTTCCAGTTTCATTTATTTCGCAATACAAATAGTTAAAATTAGTTAGTTAGTAATAGTTAAACAGTTAGTAATATTCCTTGTCTAATCTAACTAATCGGCATATTAATAACAACTTTACTCTGAAGCAATTTATTTCAAACTTATTATTTTGTAAACTTCTTGACTAATTCCTTTTTAAAATTGTCTCTGACAATGCAAGAGATTTGAATAGTATCTAATTTGGTTTTCACTGAGGTTATTTTATATTGTATTTCATCCAATGTTTTAGAGCAGGGGTTCTCAACCTTTCAGGCTATGTGCCGCCCTCCCTGCCCCTTGGAACACTGATGTGAGGTCGCGCCTCCCAGCACCATATGTAGTACAATCGGAATTTGAAACTGAAGCTGGTTATTAAATGAAAATATTGATTATTTCACACACAAAATTTAGTATTACTACACATAACTTTATTTTGAACATATTATTATCAGAACATAATGGAATTTATGTTTATTACACAAATTTATTTGAGGTAATCTAGGATCTACAGGGTTATTAAAAAAGAATGTTCAAAAGTAAGGTTAATTAATTTGCATACTCTGAGTTGCAAAATCATGAAAACAGAATAAAAACGTTTCTTATATTAACAAGTTTTAATTTACATTTAAAAAAAAGAGATTTATATGCATTACAAATGCTCAAAGTGAGCTCCATTAGAAACTCTGCAAATATCCAGGCGAAATTCCAACTCGGCCCAGACATTCTGTAGCATTTCCAGGGTTATGGACTGCACGACTTCTGTTATTCGATGTCTTAATTCTTGCAGGGTTTGGGGCATAGGAGGGTAGTACACTTTGTCTTTGATAGACCCCCACAAGAAAAAATCACATGGCGTTAATCTAGGCGATCTTGGCGGCCAGCGCATCAAAGGACTGTCTTCATTTTCAGAGAGTCCATTCAACGGTCTGGCAACCTATCATTCAAAAACTAATGCACTTCAGACTTGAAATGTGGAGGAGCACCGTCTAGCTGGAAACCTACGTCTGGAACATCTTCTATAAGCTGAGGAATGAGCCATTCTGATAAGGTATCTAAGTAAACGATTCCAGTTACAGTGCGTTCAATGAAAAAGAAAGGTCCATACACTTAACGGTAGCTAAGAGCACAAAGAACATTCAGTTTAGGTGAATCTCTCTCGTACTCGATAAACTCTCTTGGCTTTTCTAACCCCCATATTCTTACATTATGGCGATTCACTTGTCCACTGGATGAAAGGTAGCCTCATCACTAAACACTAGTCTCTCAGCAAAGCCATCATTTTAAAATTGTCTAATCATATCATATCAAAAATCTGTGCGTTTTGGCTTGTCAGTAGGCTTTGTTACCATCCAAAAGCAAAGAACTATGTGGAATGCGTACTGGGCTCAAAATAAAATGGATGGCACATACAGAAAGTTTATGAAAGTAAATTACACCAGATACAAGTCTTACCTTAATAGCGAAGTCGAGATATCTGAAATGTCCCTTGACAGGTTATTGGATAAATAGAATTAATGTACACATTTATAACAATAAACCTTTAGTTTATTAAAAAAAATTGACATGCCCTTAAGTATAAAAGATGAAATGATATATGCCCCAGAAAAATATGTTAACAGATGTTTTATTCAATTCCCTCCCTTACAAGAAAAATCAAAGAAAAAACCCACCCTGTATTTAGTTATATTATTTAGTTTGTTTATTATATATATATATATAGTCTTAAACACTATTTCATACAAAAGTACTTACAAATAAATTGGTATATTATAAGTTGGCCAACGTTTATAAAAAAAATATATGCGCATTGTATGTAATAAAAAAAACTGCAATTCCAAAAGGTATGAACAAAATAAAATAATGTAAAATTTAGTACTTAAAGTATTACTGAAATTATGACGTCATTATAATTATAAAAAAAAGAAATTTTGGATTTTTGACCCTTAGGGTCCGTTGTGTCGAAATAGGTACCTCACCGCCCTTATTATTTAATAAATAACATATATAAATATTACAGAGACATACTATTTTAATTACCTAAAATATTTAATAGCCTTTTTATATTTTGGAAAAGTCACTATGTTTTGCTAGCTTATTATAAGTTTGTATTGATTTAAAATAGCCTTTTCGTTTCTACTTTTTTATAATAAATTGTTAATTAAACGATTGCACTTTTTTATGAAATGGCGTAGAACCAAACGGTGGTGGCGAAGGTGAAGTCACATTAACTTATGGCTGCATGTTTATTAGAAGTTCAACTTAAACCAGGAACTTAGAGCAGGAACTTAGAGCAGAAACTTAAACCAGATTTCTCTAAAGGACCAGAACATAATATAGGCATTAGTTGTTTTAAATAGCCAAAAGCAAAATATTATGTTAGAATAAAATTACAGCACGTTTACAGCAGGCATGCTGTAATAGGTCCTGTTGTAATCTGTTTTAACGTGTCAATTTGGTCTAATATGACTTTATAATTTATAAGTTTCACAAGTAATTAACATCAAAAGTTAATTGGTGCAGAGTTACACTTTGTTTTTGGTAAACTGAAACAAATATACTGTTTTTAATAGACTGGCTGAATTATACTTGGTACAGGAACTCGTTAGAGCACAATTTATAACTTGTAGTTAACTACACATGGAAAACTTTAGTTTAAATTGTCTATTTTCCAGGCTAATTATAAAATCACTGATCAGGCTATTTAGCATAGTTGTAGGCTTTACAAAATATCAAATTTTATGGGGTTAAAAATAAATTACAAATTGCGTTTTGCAAAATACAATAGGTTATACATAACGAACAGTTACTAATATTAACAACATTTCAAATTATGGGAAACTTCAGATATCGTAAGACTAGATGCTACATATTAAATAATAGTTATTTTACCTGGTATACAGCTATTAAGGCATTTGTAGAAGAAAGAATATTACTAAATTTTGCGAAGCACAAGCAAGCGTAGCTTCTGTACGGCGTAGAAGACAAGGTTAAACTGAACAGAACCATGAACTCTGAACAGCGACCGCATGGTACATAACGGGTCCAGTCAGTGCTGCCGGTGAGTAAACGGTGTATTACAGAGAGAGTAGTTACGCCTGCAGGGAAACGTGTATGTAACCCCAAGGTATGGGTGTAGGTGAAGAAAAGAATTCGGGCAAATTAGGGTGAACGTTACAGCTTCAATGCTTGTAACAACTGCAATTTGTACGGTTTTCGTCTCAAACGCTTGCGTAAAACACGCCATTCCGTGGACTGCGGTATGTGAGGTTCCCTACCAGCTTTGACTGTCGAGGTTTTTGGACTCCGAGCAAACTTACCATCGATTCTCTCCACAGCGTCTGGCGAAGTCCGAGGACAGCCCGAACTCTTCCCGGCACACAAACATCCCCGATGAGGGGCCTCCTTCCTAAATTTGGTCCGAAAGTTCCGCTAAACACTAACAATAGTTCGAGCAAACTCTAAAACACAAAATGCTTTTTCTTGTTTTGTAGTAGCCATTTGTTGACAGGCTTCGTGATACTCAACTAAGCAACTGAGACAAAACATAACCTTGTCAAAACAAACTTATAAACACGCCATTTCCATTGTTGTAACAATCAGCTGTTAGAAGTCACGGAAACAGACGTACCAACCGTTTAGTTTTGCTCCATTCTGATATTTGCAGAGTTTTTAACGGAGCTCACATTGAGCATTTGTAATCCATATAAATGTGTTATTTTAATGTAAATTAAAACTTGTTAATATAAGAAACAGTTTTATCTGTTTTCATGATTTTGCAACTCATAGTATGCAAATGAATTAACCTTACTTTTGCACCATTCTTTTTGAATAACCCTGTATATTAGGTTGGCATGTAGTACCAGTCATTTTCACAACATTAATGAGAGGGCTGGCACTGTTTGTCTTTGACAACATTTTGAATATTTTATTTTTTAACACACTCACGCCTCCCTTGAAATTTTTCTACGCTCCCTAAAGGGGGCACGCCCCTCAAGTTGAGGACTCCTGTTTTAGAGTACTAGTTTTGGTGTAAGTAAATGAAATATTCTATATGATAAGGTAATATACTTAACCAATGTAAATACAGAGTATACAATAAATCAAACTGTTCTGGTTGGGTACCGATTGAAAATTAATCTTTTAAGGTAACGAAAATAATTTTTCAGGCTCGAAATGCCGCATATAACTAAAACAATGTAAGAAACGAAGATATCATGTAGGCAAACACATAATATGTAGCCTACACGCGTATGAGAGATCACAACAGTTCAATTTCTGTTCACTTGCTGCGAGCATTTACACGTTTACACGATTAATTGAACAAATTAGGCCTACAATCACCTTTCACGGCCCGACTGTCCAATCAGAGTAAACGAATTAGTAATCAGACCCTTTGTGAATTAACTGACCATACACAAAGGTCAAACCGTTAGCAACAGGTTGCATGTATGGTAAACAACACACACGCTGGAGAAAACTAATTCGAACAATGCATTCGAATTATTCTATTTATATTGTCGATAGTAAACAGTATAGCGACCGAACACGGCCTAATCAGTGTTGAGAATTAAGAGTTCGAAACGAAATAAAAAAGAAACGAATTATTATTTAAAACTAGTGTACCCAGCAATGCTTCGCTATTGCTTGATTTAATTTAAAGGGGTTAATTCCATTTCATTACATTGAATTAAGTAATCGAATTACAAAATGGTTGTTATACCACTTACGAATATACTACACAAATTTAGATTTTGTAAACCCTTAGGCCTATAGATAATACAGTAAACCTTTTGTTTGCTTTTACCAAATCTAAAAAAAATCGATAGTTGTAAAGAACTGTATAAAACCTGACTTTAAATTAGCCCAATTGGTTGCAAATAAACGTGTTTTTATTCATTGTATGCCTAACCTAAAAATATGTTCAGTTTTTGATTCAAACCAGCTGTTTTTTATATAATAATGTATGTAACAACCAATGTTTGAATTTAATTAAAATATAGTAAGCATTAGTTGATTTTCGATTTTTTTTGCTTTAAGTTGGTCAATCTAACCTAAAACATCTGGTGTGCACATCACACAACTTTCCTTACCAAAATAGATGCTGTATCAATTAACAAATTTCTCGAGCGAGAGATTGATGATACCATTTTCGAGTTAATAGGAGTATCCGTTTCGAAGAAAGCGGTAGTAACTTCAAAACGGTTAATCCCACGGACCTGATTTTGGTCTCAATCGATTTCTAACCTCACAAAATGTCAAATTTGATACCAAATACGGCTAGTTTAAAAAAATACATTTTTACCCCCAAAAACGCCTTTTTTGGGGGCAATTTTTGAAAAAATGGAAAAAGTTGAGTGGGGTATCGTTTTTGACATTATTTTGGACGCTGAATCGAATGAGGCCATTTTCAAGTCGATAGGAGCAGCCATTTCAGAGATAAAAACAAAATAACTTGGTTTTTGTAATAACTTTTTTCAACGAATTTTTAACGGTCTTTCGCGTACATAGGGTTTTAAGGGGGTCGGAGTAGAGTATGTTAGCAAAGTTTAATCAAAATAGTTAGAGGGAATTTGGAGTAAATACCAAAAATGTGCTAAAAACTGCTCCCACGGTAAGACACCACCTCCGATTTGCTTCAAATTTACATGGGTTTAATTGTTTACATGTTTGAAGATATCCTGTAAATTTCAGTTCGATCCGTCCAGCCGTTTGCCCTGTGCACTCCGGACACACACACACACACGCACACACAGACAGACCAATTGCCAAAAATGCATTTTTTGGACTCAGGGGGCCTTGAAACGTAAAGATATTATGAAAACTCGACATCGAATTTTTGGGTCGATCGCAATACTTACCTTACCTAGTATAGGGTAAGGAAAGTAAAAA
>JAGFPH010000098.1:1099155-1109910 GCA_018207615.1 Philaenus spumarius
GTTGGAGTTTTTGTTTTGTTGGTTTGGTGTGGACCCGGCATTAGATTCACAATCACGTGTTTTAAAAATCAGCTGGTTAGGGAAACTTAAAATGATGATAAAATACGTTTTAAAAAGTTATTTTATTACATTTTAAATGAAATTATTTCAAAAATGTAAGTAAATTGTGCAAATATAGAATGATTGATCTTTCATTTAAAACAAACCCATGTTAAACGGTTCATTGGAAACCTCAAGTGAACTCTTCAAAGAAATGCAAAGTTGAAATTTTACCCCATGTTAAATTGCCATAAGAAAACATTGGTATCTTGTATTTTAAATAGTTACTGACCAGATACCAAAATGTAAGGTAAAATGTTCAAACATAGTGGTTATTCTCTTTCATTTGACGTTACCGGCGCCGGCGCGTGACGTGTAAATCGGTCCAGTGGAAATCTCACACGTTCTTTCGGAAGATTTTTAATTTCGTGTTTTAATATATAGGATATAATATTATCCTGATTCCACTTTTACATCTGGCTATCTTCATCATATTTATATTTTTAAATTGCCCACTATTATTTTTGTTGTATCTTTTAAACTTGACTTAAATATTTTGTCCACATTTTCTTACCCTTATCGTGCAATTTTGTTCATTTTGAACGACTTTGTAAGTTTGCCTTTCAATATTACAAAAGTTATTGTAAAAGTTGTAAGTAATATTCATTACTTAGATACAAACTAAATAGGTGACGACGAATTTATTAAGAGACTTGTATTATGAGAGCCTATTCTAGCGCTGAGTCGTGAGAATAAGCTGAACTATTCATCTTTAGCTGCCAATATATTGATTCAAGAGCCGCACATTCTATTGTCAGTTAGTCAGAACTACTTCAATTCGTTCTTTAACCCGTCACGAAAAATTGCATAGCATTTTCAATCTACCAGGTGGTTATTCAATAATACTAATGACCATATAAAATGCACATTGCTTAAATATAGCTTTTAAGTCTACAAGTGAAGAAGTAGTTATTTATATGAATAAGAAATGTACTCTGAATTTTAAAAACTTGAAGTATTTCTTCCTTCTGTGAAAACTGGAAACAGAATTTTAAACTCCATCTGCATTTACTCACAAAACTTCTTCATATTTTCGTGTTAATTATAGTTGCTCAAGTTGTATTTTGAGTAAAAGGGTAAGTGATACAAGTAATACATCTAGACCTAGTGTTCTTACATAGTTTTAGCAAGTTTTCTCGCATTTGGGCTGTTTTTTAATTGTAATAAAAGTTACACGAAAAGGGATAAGTATGTGTAGCATATTAAAAAAGCATAAAGCTTGTTAAGTTGATATTTGAAATATCTACCCTTACGTTGTTTTGTTGAATAATGTTTCTTGTGTAAATAAACGTTTCTACATTGAGACGACAATTACAACAATAATAACAACTGTTGCTTGTGTAATGTTAGAAAATGTATGGTTAGGAATAAAATTGGGATTCGGTGGTGGATTGGATAATTATTGAACCTACTAAGTTCATTATGTATATAATAGGATATATTGGGCTATGTATTTGTTTGTACTGTTCAAATTTCGATTACAACTGTTGTACTCATATACTTTATTAGGAAATCATAGCTGATCCAAACACTCGTGAAAATAGTTATGAAAATACGTCTTTATTCTGGCGCTGTAAGTTATTTATTGAGTTTTAAGAATTGTTGTCAACAATCACTATTGCCCACCGGCAATAAATAATTATTCTTGCCATAATTATTGTTATTTATGTTATTGTGATATGTTTTATCATCCTGCACAAAATAAAATGAAATTTTTTAGAGAGGAAGAAAGCGAAAAACAAAGGAGAACAATCTATCAGTATTGCATGTTATTTGTCATTTTTACAATTAATTCCATAACTTAGAAGATAAAATGACATCCTTAATTTATCACTTGTTTGTCTAGCTGTGACAGATGATTTTCTCAAGGACAGATAAATGTATTACAATTAAATTTTGCAGAGTTATAAAGCATATTCCAATAATCAGAATAATCCAATAATAGGGTTTATTCGCGATTTCCCGGAAATAAAATTTTCAAGCACATTTTACCTATTGTAAGACATTTTCACTTAAAAAATTATAGAATACAAATGTGTAAATAAAATGATGTTCTTTTACAAAACTTAAAACTAGTAAGAGTAAAAGAACAACGGGAACCAAAATAAATAGTATTATCTGTAGAAATGGCATGTTAAAAGAAAACTGTCCAACTCAATTTAAGAAATAAAAAAGGAAACAGTTTATTGAAATTTTTCCTCCATCGAGAGATAATTTAAAACTATAGGCCTATTTTTTGTTAATAATTGTTGATGCCGGAAATAAACACAATATACAGTATGGTCTAGTGGCTAAGATGCTTGGTTTTAACCCAAAGAGAGTCGGGTTCGATTCCCGATACTGGAAAATGTTTTTAAACTGTACAAATTTACGGATGAACATTTTTACTTGAAATACAATAAATTTATTAGTTACAAAATTAGGATTCAGAAATACGAAGTGATTTTTTTAAAATTACGTAAGGTTGTTGTTATTATTTGTGTATTTAGCCTACTAATATTGTTTTAAAGTACTGTACAACAGTTTTAAGTACAACTTTAGGTTTTAGATCAGATTTTATTTACAAAGACGTAATTGACAAACGTTTTTGACAGCTTTATGCATTGTTTTTAATCACACGTTCAGTCTAACTTCGTCTCCAGAAACATTTTATCCAAAGAATTGAGCCACAAACAGTTTAACAATGTCGTAAAAATACTATAAAATCAAAGTTTCTTTTGTTAAGGTCAGCAACAATCCTTTTATTAGTACAAAGTTTTAACGGCAGATAGTAACAATTCATTCTAATGAACTATTTAAATCAAGAAATAAGACAAATCGTTCATAGTTTACTTCTGCTTAAAGTCATCACACTGACAGTGAGTGGACTATGCGAAACTTTAATGAAAGTACAATCATCTTTTACAATTTTTGAATAAGAACTTCGGCTCGTATTAGAATGCCGAAGTATTGAAATACTGCGATAATTTTTTGTGTGCCTCCTTTCCTGTAAACACGATAATAAGCACTCACAGACTTTGTAGAAAACTTCTGGTGGTACGAAAATCTTCGTAATTTTATTGCGGGAAGTTGAAAAGCTTTTGAGCTTTCTAGCGTGAGCCGTAGCGTGTCGGGGTCACGATTTTGAGTCAACATTTTAAACATACTGGGTCAAAATTATGGAAATAGGCCTACAGTATGGGGTATCGTTTTATATGTTTTTGGATACGTGAAAAACGATTTTGGCAGATAAAAAGTCGTAGCGCGTCGGGGTCACGTTTTTGGATCAACATTTTGAAAATACAGTGTGGGGTATCGTTTTATACAGTGTGATTGAAAAGTCCCGGAACGGTGTAATATATTTTTTACCATTATAGATAAATTTACCATTTTAAATTTTCTAAGATGAAGGAGTAAAAATAAAATTTACGAAATCGATTTGGAAGTAATTTTTTAGGTCAAGCACTTTGAAATAAACATTTTTTGTCTCTCGAAATTTTTTCTAAAAATTCTTCCTTTTCGAGATATTAGCAACTTTATGTCAATTTATTTCAACACGTTTAGGGCCGCCATTTTGGTTAGAGTGGACCTTTCGAAGTCCGGTATGCAGCAATGTGTTCTACTAACTAAGACCTTTAATTTGTTACCAAACTCGACCTATGCTGCTATTTAAGAATTTTGTCTGACTCCTCGTGGGCCGTCCCCCTTAAGGGATAAAAAAGTGATAATACCTTAAAAGAGTAGACATTTATGGCTATTATTGATATACCAAGTCTCATTACTTTATCTATAATGGTAAAAATTATATTACACCGTTCCGGGACTTTTCAATCACACTGTATGTTTTTGGATACGGAAAAACCGATTTTGGCAGTTAAAAAGTCGTAGCGCGTCGGGGTCACGTTTTTGGATCAACATTTTGAAAATTCAGTGTGGAGTAACGTTTTATATGTTTTCGGGTGCAGCTTTGAAAGCAAATTCGAAAAAAATAATTCACCCACTTATTTTTTTACTAAATGTAACAAATAAAAAGTAATTTTAAACCTTAATTTTGTTTCAATTAGTGTGATCTGTCCGTACGAGCCGAAGTCTCGAAAAAGTGTTCCATCTTTTCACTAGGTTGGTATTTCTTTGATACTTTCAATTTCAACTCGACATCTATTATTGAATCTATAAAGAAGCAGGAACGGTTTTAAAAATTAAAATTATGTGGCTAAATTAATTTTGCTGCGCTACCGAAATCACTAGGCCATAAAATAAATTAATCATAGTGGTGGTTAGAGACGAGTAAGTAAAAAATTCAAATATAACTTAAGTTAATTTTAAGGAAAGGTGGACGGACCTTAATACCGTAATGTTAGTTTTATCTCAGAAACTAATATAGGTAAGGGTTGAAATTTGTACCACATACTATATGATATTTACACTACATACTGAATTAAAGATAACTGTTTTATCTAACCTTTCCTTCCCATAATGATTCTTTAAAATATTTATAACTTTTTTTAATGTTTTACAACATGAAATATTTGTAATTGTTTTTACTTATTACCAGAGGTTCAGAATATGTTAAACAATCCTAATTAGCTGTTTAAAAATTTCAGCTTACGAAAATAAAACAACAAAATATATTGTTAGTCGTCATGTTTCATGTCAAATATCCGGATTACCAGTAGCCTACACAAGAGAAAAATATTTATGTTTTTTTAACAGTGATGAAAATGTGATTTTTGTCTATAGCTCAAAATAAAAAAAGTTATTGATAAAAAACACTAAATGTAAAATATATTGGACAATAAAAGACACATAAACGCGCTTTGTCTAACTTAAATAAAATACGTAATTGTTCCTTATTTTGTATTTATATTCAATATGCAAATAAATTCCATCATTGTTTGAGATATTCGTATTTATTCGGGGAACAAGATGTTTCTCATGCTGCACCTAATACCTATCATATCCTTAATTGTACATAATAATAATACATAATGATAATACATTGTACATATCCATGCGAAGCGGTTATAAAACCTGCGTTTGACCACTGAAGTGCCGTGCAAGCGCTATCTTTGACGACGTCCCAAGGACAAGCGATCAATTTAAACTAGTAATTATATACATCATATTAAAGCTAAAGATACAAACTACAAGTTTTATTTAAACCTTTTTTGTGTATTTTAAATAATTTTAAAAATATAGTTAATAAAGTAAATTTACATGCTTCGAGAAACCATTTGTTTGGTGTTTGGTGTTTAAAATAGCTTCCTTAATATTAACTTTAACGAAAAATTTGTGAGAACAAAATTTGTTTAATATGTATTAAGGAACACATGTAAGCAATCTAGTGAAACTCTGCATTTGTACGCTTCAAAAGTTGTGGGAGGGGAAGCACAAGGGGGAGAAGTGGGGACTTTTGAGAAAATACATGTCTCATAAGGGTCTATCACATATACAAAATTCAGCTTTCCCCTAATTAGTTCCGACAAAAAACCTTCATTGACGGCTAGAAACTCTCGTGCGGTAGGTTCTGCGTATAACGATCAAATTAATGAATGTAGACACTCAACGAAACTCCAAGTAAATGGTAACATATTATTAATAAAATAAGTAAATTTACATTATTTATTATATTTCCGAAAAATAAAATAAGTAGTAAATAATTATTGGTATGATTGTTTAAAACGAATAACAGTCTAGATTTAGGTTTACTTTTTCATAATTTAAGTATGTTATGCTTTAAGCCTCAATGACAATATATATTCTCTGGTTATACATTTTTAAGTTATACATGTATAGTTTTAAAAACCATACTCACTGTGTCCAGGATGGTCTAGTGGATAAGAAGTTTGATTTTACCCAAAAGAGATTATAATACTGGAAAGTTAAAAAAATTGAAAACTCACATTTAACTTAAAATAAAGACAATACATTCTGCGTTCTAGCCACCAGACGCAAAGTCTGGATTTGGACGAACGAAAAGGTTCTTTGTAATACAAAGAATTGTTACTATTATTTGTACACAGTGTGTTCTTTTTTATTTTTGACTGATGATAAGGGAAGGGGAGGGTTAAAAATTGTAAATGTAAAAGTGGGTCATATGGCACATCATTGAAAATCTTATCTAAAAGGCAAATTAAATGGGCCAAAATAAAGTTTAGCGTCTTGTTTCGTATCAAATAAATGGAAATCAAAATTATAATGTTTTTTGGAAAACCCTTATCAATCGCACTCCCGCCCTAGAAGATTTCGAGATTTTAGATGAGATTTTTAAAATAATTTGAATAGTGTAACAAATACTTTGACAACTTGTGTCAAGGACTCAGTGTTTAAAACTATTTTCGTTTTCAGCTGCACAACAATTAAAGAACTATTTCTGTTTATTGAAACATTAACTTTTGGTAACTAACCAGGTTTTACCAGTTGAAACTAACTTAGTTTGTCGCGTCAGCTGATATGAAACAGCTGGAGTAGTTCATTTTTTCTGAGCGAGAAAACAGTATAAAATATTTCCAGTCGTATTAGTCCCAGAATTTAATAACAGTTCGGACCAAATTAGTCGATTAGTCCGAAGAATCACTGTAAATCACTTAAAATATTAAATGTTACAAATTCAATAATTCTAAGACTTATAATTACATCAGTGTTATTCAAAGCACATAATCATACAATTTATAAATTAAATCTCCAATTCAAATTTAAAAACCAAAATTGTGGGTCCGTCCGGGATTTGAACCCGGGACCTCTCGCACCCTAAGCGAGAATCATACCCCTAGACCAACGGACCAACTATAACAAAAAAATATTGATGTCGATATTTAAACACACCTATAAGAGTGAAAGTAAAGTAAAAGTAGGCCACAGTAGAAATGCTAGGATTTAACGCTTCTTTCCGAAACAGCAGCTCCTTCAATCCGTAAGGTTTACTTACCTCTATACACAACTGTTATACACCTACCTAACTTTTGGAAAGCAGGTGTATACATTGTAAAATATATTTTCCTGATACAATATAACTTTGCTTCTTTTTCATTTAATATTATACGAATGCCAATAAAAATAGTAAATTAATCTCAGTATCTGCTATTGGTGAAAACCTTCTAAATAAAAGTAAATTGTTAGTGGTCATTAGATGATGTAAAACACAAACAGCAATTTTTCATTTGGAATTTATGTATTCTACAGATCTTGGATTTTCACTTTTTAACAGTAATGTTTCAGCTTTTTTCGATTTCCAAAGTTTGTGTTAGGATACGCCCGGCATTAGAGTACTTGCGGTCGTCAATCCCATCACATCATGAAAGTCATCGAGTTGATACTTCGACGTGAAATGTGACTCTCGACTGAAACTAAACTCTCGTGTCGTAGGTTCTAAAATATTAATAAAGCACATCGTTAAAAATATTATTAAAGGGCGAATTAAATGGGTCTAACTAAAGTTTAGTCTTGCTCCGTATCAAATTAATGGAAATCAAATTTATGAAAAAATGATTTTGAAAACCCCTATCAGTCGCTATACCGCCCTGGTAAAGGTACAAATACACAGCCAGCGATGCGATGCGACACGGCGCGAACAGGAACAGAGGAGTGGTATACAAGATGTGGACTGAAGTATCAAGTATCAAGTACAAGTAAGCTTAGTTTTACTTAACGAAAATGGATTTTCTGGCGTATGAAAGCATTTTTTCAAAAAATTGCCAGCTATAGTAAATGAACCCCAATCCAAAAGTATGCCACAGCTTTTTTGTAGAGAAAGGTTCAAAGAATTTATATATGCCAGTAAAAAATGATAGATGTAAAATTTACAAAGTAATTAGCTCAAGAAACAAAAACAAGTCGCTCCGCGTCGCATCGCCCTAAATGTGTTTGGATGTCGCGTCTACTCGCATCACGTCGCGTCTAGTCGCATCACGTCGCGTCTAGTCGCATCACGTCGCGTCTACTCGCATCACGTCGCGTCTAGTCGCACACGTCACGTCTAGTCGCATTACGTCGCGTCTAGTCGCATCGCATCCGTCGCGTCGCTGCCTGTGTTTCTGTAAACTAAGATTTCCACATTATTTCTGAGATTTTTTTTAAATAATTGAATTGTTTTATACTGTACAAACTTTGACAAAATAACCTTCTTCCCAAATATATTTTACCCCAAACAGCAAAAATTTCTCCATTCATAGGCCTATTATGAACTAATAAATTTCAATGAATACAGAGCCTATAAGAAGCGCAACGCTTATGGAGAACAGTCAGCCCGGTTGGTTGCCGCCAATTCGAGCTTAGCGCGGCAGCCGTTAGGCAGCGCTGGCTGAAAATTTCCACGTCTGTGACTCACCAATCTTCCGCGCCAGGTGTGAGTGAGGCAGATGGCTCATTTTCAGTTTCACCCACACTTGCCGTACCGATGACAGTAGCGCTCTCGCTACCTAGCGGCTGCCGCGCTAAGCTTGCCAGATTCAAATAAAACTAGGCTGAATCTTTAACATGGACGTTGCGCTTCTTATAAGTTCTGTATTCATTGTTAATATCCTGCTTTGTACGTTATAGTAAAAGTAAAACTTTTCTTAGTTTTATTCGTCTTTTATTAAGCTTTAAATCATATACCACATGATGTATATTTACAATTTTACATTATACCTTATAATGTAATATATACCTTATAATTTACATTACAGCTACATTATACCTATAATGTAAATTACAATATACCTGTATATTTACAATTATTAACCCAACCACCCTCTCAATACCCAAAAAAATATAGCGTGTCAGATTTATAAAAAAATAAACCCTTTTATGCATCACAAAATATATACAAAAATGTAAATTTATTTTAAACAATAAAAAAAATAGCTGGTTAAATGTACTTTTTGAACACAATGAATGTAGCCTGCTATGTTTCTTTAACACGCTCATGTAAGCTTGACACTGAACAACATGAGAAGCGGCCGACGCACAGTGCACTACACGCCAACCCCCCCCCCCCCCATTGGGGGCCTTTCCCAACCCCAATGAATTTCGTGCTTTTCATCCCACCCCCCCCCCCCCCTATTGGGAGGATTTTCAATACGCAGAGCATTGCGTGCTTCGCACGCCAATTTTAAGCCTATGGTGCTATGGACGCACATGTGTGTCCGCTTTAAAATATTAGTGATTATTACGCAGAAAGGTTCAAAAATAAAAAATAAAGTAATTTCTACTCGTTTAGGCTATAAATATAAAAAAAAGGTCAGCTGCTAGCATAAGAAATACGAAATTTGCGTAGCAGTGAACGTGTTAAAGCTCAAAACGATCTAGGCCGACACTTTTTCTATGTATTTAGATTTAGCGCAGTTTATTTACAATGACGTAGTTGAGTCAACTGATTTTGGCAGCCTTGAGTTTAATCACAAGTAAATTAATTAACTTCATCTGCAGATTAATAAAAGATCTGTAAAAATACAATTAAATGGAAGTTTTGGATAGTAACATTGTGCTTGCTTAAACTATTTAAATCAAGAAATAATTCGATCACGGAACTGAAACACTGTCGTAAGTTTAACGAATTTCCAAAACTAAATTTATATGTTTTAGGGTTTAAAAAAACAATTTGGGAAGTTGGTCTACTCATGACGGCGCTGAATAGCTGCCTTTGTGTATATTAGTAAAACAAGTCTCATGGGCTGCTTTGTTTCACTCGCAGCGGAAAAACTTGTTTTGCGAGTTCCACCTCGACCTTGTGGCCTCGGGTTAAGGACCGCTTCGCTTCGCTCGCAGCGTACAAGCTCGGCTGGTGGCCCCGGATCAGAAGATGCCCCTACGGTAAAATCCCCCACGTGTCCTGGGTACGTTTATGGTATTTTACTTTTTGATCGATTTTGGGGAACCAAGCGAGCTATAAGGTCGTGTTAAAACAAAATGTTTAGAATAATATCCTACATTTATTTTTTAGATAAAACAATAATTAAGTTTCATTGTAGTACAAAAAATGAAAATAAAATTACTTCCTGTTGTTAGATTTTTTTGGTTAACGAACTGTACCAAATTTGGACGAAATCGGACTCAAATGCGGCCGTTAGGGTTCGAACACATTTATACATAACATTTTTAATGACACACCAATACGTGTTCTAGGGACCATGGTCGGTGTTCATTAACTTCTCCCGACCTTAGATCTCACCGTAAGGTTGACTGCATAGCTCATCTTTCCTATTGAAATTCGCTAATTCAGTAATACGAGTTTTTCTTCACTTATTAATTAAAGAGTTCTATATTTCATCACTATAAGAGTTCTATCGTTATAACAATAAGTAACCTACTGGAAATAACGTTGTTTTAACTACATTTCCAAGTACTGTATGTGCAATTAAGGGTACACCTTGCGTAAAACAGCAAAAATATGCACTACCGTGTTTTGGACGCCGTTTTTGAACCTAAAAAGTTGTGGAACATCTTAAATTGTTCTTAAAGGCTATGTGCTTTTTGTCTTATATCTCATAATTAAAAGAAATCGACGGTAACTCATTTAATCAACGGTTCAACTGAGTAAAAATCGATTACTTTTAACGCATTTTTTGGGAGTTTTATGCAATAATTTCCATATTTTAAGCTAACACGTAAAAAATACAAAGTCTTCTTTATAACTTAAAGTAGTTTCCCAGATTATTAATTTATATAGGGTAAATTGGGGTAAGATGCCGTAGTTTT
>JAGFPH010000098.1:1110010-1127533 GCA_018207615.1 Philaenus spumarius
ATCTAATGGTTGGAGAAAGTGGGTTGAATGACTTGGTAGGCATAACAAGATTATATCATTTTCGGCTGTTAAGTCGAGTAGTCTGTCAGCACTCGTGTGACTAGTGTGTCCATCCAGTATGAGCAAACACTTTCCGTTAGCTTTTCGAGGAATAAAATGATTTTCAATCCAATCGGAGAAAATGTCTGTAGTTACATAGGATGATTTTTTTGACATTACAATCTAAGAACCAGGTGGCATTTTGTCTTCCCACTCAGATTTTTTATTCACTCCTTTGAAGGTGCAGACAGGGGGAAGGAAATTTCCTTCAGCATTGCAACAGACAATAGCTGATATATTTTCTCCTTTTTCTCCAGATGTAAGTTTTTTAACATCCTTGCTTCCTTTCTCAGCAAGAACAAATCCAGGTTTGTTATTTAGTTGTAGTCCTGTTTCGTCTACGTTATAAATATTTGATGGTTTACCCATTAAATCATTGTCTTCCAGAATTGATTTCAATAAGTTGAAATAGGAATCGCCATCCTCCCTTGTAAGGCCCTGGGCTGGAGAAAGAGAAAGCCCCTCAGCTTTTCTTACAGAAATAGCTCTATTTCTTTCTAAAAATTTATAGAACTAATCATAACCAGCCATTTGTTTTGATCTATTAAAATTATGTTTTAATTTATATCTTTCAGCGAGTTTTCACGCAAGGATTCTTACTTCAGTTACACTAGGACAAAATGCAGCGGCCTGAAGTTTTTTTATGTGGGTTGAAAGTTTTGCTTCAATTTCTGTGCCCAGTACACCTTGTGGGCCAAGCCCTTGTTTTTTATCATTATTGTTTAAAATCCTCCTCCTTAAGGTTTTTTCAGGAATGTTAAACGCTTTGCTTGCTTTATATATAGACATTCCATCTTCTTTAACAGCTTTAAAAGCATTCTTAAGCTCGTTTTCAGTCCAAGAACCCCGATTACTCTTTCTTTCGTATGTTCTTGGCATTCCTTAAACAAAAAACCTATGCATTAATGCCCAGAAGTATTCAAAAGAACAATAAGAACAACCAGGCATCTTACCCCTAACGACAAGTTAACAGCATCTTAATCCAAAACAGTATTCGTCGTCTCACCCCAAACTATTGTACTAGACGCCGGTCGGCCTAGCTACGTAAAGAAGGGAGAACTGGCCGCCATTAGGTGCTTAACCTAAAGGTCAGACACTCTAGTTTAGCATACTATCTGAATTATTTTTCTACTGTTGAAAAAACCTACTTTTACAGCTACATTAAAAAGTATTGAATAAAACTTTTTAGATACCAGAGAAGGTTGATCCACTATAAACTCAAAAAATATCACTTAAAATTATTTAAAAAGAATGAAAACTAGAGATGCGAGTTCACAACGTCAATGCCTACTTTATTACTGAGCAACGCTCTCCCACCACGCCGACAAATGGGAAAACTACGTGACACGACATCTTGTCCCACGGCATCACGGCAACTAACCCCAACTTACCCTATAGAATCCGAAACACGTTATTGCGAATGCAAGTTTCAACGATTTTGCGGCTTGAGTCAGGCCTTTTTGTATTAAAATCATACTGTACACTCGGGAGTTTTCTGCAAGGTAAAGGAAGAGCCTTAATGTTGGATGTTTTTTATTATATCAATTCGTAACCAACCTTTTCATTTATACAAAACTGAATGAGTAGTGTCAGTTATACAAATTTTGTGGTCAAAACTAATTTCACCACTCCTTGCATATCTGGGATCATTTACAGTTTTAGTTTAGGTGGACTTTTAAAAATTATAATAGATATTTAATTTTTAAAAGTTTATTGTCAAATTACTTGTAGGCTCAAGAAAGTTAAACTTAAGCCTGTCCAAAATTAATGTTACAATAACATATGAATTATTTATTTACTACTTGCAGTCTAACATATGAACTCTATTGTATTTTAAGAAAACTGTATGTATTACGTAAGCGAGAGTTTTACAATTTGGTTCAATATTACTAAGGGTTTGCTGTAGAGACGGCTATCTTGGATTTTTATCACGTAAGCGCAATACTAAATTTAAACTCATTTATTTCGTTTATTTTTAATCATAAAATTGTTTGCAAGATGTTATTTTTATCACAGTTACAATTGCATTCCAACAGTCTATCTTTGAGTACCAGTTCAGTTGTTTTTATTTCATTTTATCATGGCCATTTTAACGTGGCAACCAATGGCATACACAGTTACTTGACTGTACTTTTACAGGAAAATTCAACTTCGTACTTCGTTTTGCGTTTCAAATGTTTTTAAATCGCATTTATTTGTCACGTAATTAACATTTTTTAAGTATAAAGTTTTTTATTTTTCCTTATTCAATAAAAATGCATAATTAAAAGTGATTCGCAAGCCGGAACCGCAGTTTTATAAAGAATATTCTGGGTTTTTCATCACTCAATTACAAAAGATGGATTTATAAAATGGTTTGGAATGAGTCAATGTCAAAGCGCTTAGATGCAAGAAATTGCACTGTTAAGATACGGCTATAGTGTAAAGCACTAGTGACGCCAGTTGCCTTCTCGTTTACTGAAGCAGGACCTTCAGCATGATTGTCTTTATTATAGAAGGCAATGAAGTCATCAGAAACGTAGACATTCAACTACAGAATTAATTTAAACATTTAATAAGTTTATATAATACTTTTAGTTGTGAAGAGGATGACAGTAATAGAATATAAGTTTATGAAATATCTTTAACAATAATATCTTGAATAATCAACATAAGTTTGGCTTAGTAAATAGTTTCCATGTTTTAATAAAAAATAAAGTACTTGGTGTTGTATAAAGCTACAATTATTTTGATTATTAAAAGTTAACATGTCGACATTTTTCGCCTTGATTCTGGTTCTATGACATGATTTGGCTCGTGTTCCAAAAACACGTTCGGAAGGAATAGATTTTCCGAGTACATAAATTTGCTTCGTACATGTTTGTAGAGAAGAGAACTATTTGAAATTCACCCGAAAGTAAAAACTATTATTTATTTGTTACTGGGCATAGTAAGAAAAGAAAACTGATATTTAAATTATTGCTAAGAATTAATGCTTACCTTCCAAAAAAGCAATGGATCTGCATAAGCAATTACATTCACGCATTCGGTAGGAAAAAAATAGTCAAAGTCTTCTGTTTTTCTGCAGTCAGAGTCTTATAAACCCAAATAGAGATTTGGGGAAAATTTCTGGTACTCCATCACAAAACGCCTCTGCTTCTAAATCATATCAATTACTTTGACTGGATGGGGTTGGTATTTGTATTCTAGAATATTAACTTGTTGTTAGAAAACTGAAGCTTAACAATTTAATAAACTAGGTTACATACCTTGCGTACCGTCAACAGTTAATTGGCGACGACCGGTTTCGGAAGCTTACTCTACGCTTCCATTGTCAAGTCATAAGTTTGAAATAAAAACACAAACAACAAAAAGCACACCTAACACTAAATAAAATAACACATGTCTAACATTAATAAATAAAAAAACATAAAACACACGACACACTTCACGCATGCTGGCCAGCTAGTCGTACGAAACTAACCTCCACGTGATTGCTACCTCTACCCTACCCCCACTTGTTCGCTGCTTATCTTATTCCCTGGGCTCGGTGTATTTATGCGGTTAATGGCGTTGAACAACACGTTAGAATTATATTTTAATTTCTCGTTGAGGTTGTTGTCGGTGTCGTATTTAAATGCAATGTAGGCTATTTGTGCATTTCCTCCAAACTTGACATAAAAGGAGACTTCCGGCATTTGTGTAGAATGTCCATGTTGGTATTGATATCTGCAACGTTGTGGTGCTCGGCAAACTTAGATTTTTCTGTTAACTGCGACTTTCTAGGGATATGTTCGTGAAATCTAGTTTTAAATAGATCGAGCCCTAAATTCTACATCGGACAAATGGGTCGAGCATTTTAAAACTAGATTTCGCGAACATATCCCTAAAAAGTCGCACTACGTCTGTGACAACTCAACTTGTATTGAATATTTCACCCACTAAAAATCATCCAATCGCAATAAATCAAAAACCGTTTGAAAGGAAATGATTTAAACTTTAATTTTTGTATTTACAAGTTTTTCTAAAACGTCTATTTACATACGTAATCACCGTTGCAGTTTATTAATTGTTTACAACTCAATTGTCGCGCGGATTTTGTCCCAAAACTTAATGAAATAAGGCATCTTTCCTCTCTGTCTACAGCTCGCCCAGTTCTCCCCCTGGGAAATTGGCAAGACCGTAGTCTTGGTGAAAGACAGCATCTGTTTATAATAACAATGGCTGCTTATCTGTAACTAAAAATGACTTTATAGAAATTTTATGACTAAATTTGGAATAAATTTTGAGTGGGAATGAGATGGTGAATCGATGAAATACACTGGGATTAATTACGAAAGTGTGTGGCATTTAAGAATAGAGCTTGGATTTTTGAATGCTTATGGTGGTTCGTAAACCAGACATAAGGGACGCTTTCTTCTGACCTGCGCAGGTACAGGATCAGTGATGATCTGTTTTATGTGTGTGTGTTGAGACCCTTCGGCTCTGTGTTTGACTCTATGTGTTAATTTTAGGATGAAGTCCTCGAGTGTGGGGATTTTGTGCCCTTGAGAGATGGTGACGTTCTTTACGTACCATGGGGAGTTGGTGATCCAACGGAGAGTTTTGTTCTGGAAGGAATCCAGCTTTTTCTTCCAAGAAACAGATAGCAAAGAGTACCAAGCTGGAGGTGCTTACGTAAGTACCGGTCTGATATATGTTTTGTACATGGACAATCTGATACGAAGTGGTAGGGGGCTCTTGGCGTGAATGACTGGAAGGAGTCTGCCACGGACGGATTTAGCCCGTGACAGAGTTTGCTTGGCGTGATGGGACAGGTTTAATTTAGCGTCAAGCGTGATTCCAAGGTATCTGACTTTGCGGGTCCATGCTATGGGTGATTTATTTAGAGTTAATTGGGATTTAGGAAATCTACGTAGTGGAGAAAATTGGATGGCTTGCGTTTTATCTGTGTTCACCGCAGTTCTCCACTTCCTGAGCCACGGCTGTAGGGCATCCAACTGTTGTTGAATGACCGACGAACCGTATTCCAGGTTCAGAGTCCTGTAGTAGAACATAGCGTCATCAGCAAAGAGTCGCAGTGATACTTTGGGGATGACTGGAATATCGTTAGTGTACAGAAGGTACAGTAACGGACCAAGAACTGAGCCTTGGGGAACTCCTGCCTCGATGGGTCTAGAAGTAGAAAGTGTACCTTCGACAGCAACCTGGAACTATCTGTTGTCGAGGTATGAACTTATGAGATGTACATAGTATGGAGGAACTGGGCTGCGGGCTAGTTTGTAAAGCCATACTTTATCAAAAGCTTTTGATATGTCCAGGAAAACTGCAATTGATTGATTTTTATTATTGAAGCCATCGGAAAGGTCGTTGAGAACTTTTACAAGTTGGAGTGTTGTGGAATGTTCACTTCGAAAGCCAAATTGCTCGGGACGAATGACGTCTTTGAGATGCTGGGTGAGCAGGGAGTAGACTTTAGAAATCGTTGGGAGTAAAGAAATGGGCCTGTGATTTTCAGGAAAAAGAGCCGATTTTCCGAGTTTGGGGATCGTGATTATTTTAGCTCCTTTCCATGATGAAGGGAAGTGACCTGTTCGCATGATTCCATTGAAGATATTTGTTATGAGTTCTACCGTAGTAGATGGGATGTTGCGAAGCGCGGTGTTGCTCACGTTGTCTAAGCCAGGTGCTTTACGTGTAGGGAGTTTGCTAATGAGATTGGCTACCTGGTCGCATCTGAAAGGGTCAGGGAGAGGCCCCATGGGACAAGCAAGATATTTATCAAGAAAATTTTCCACATGTTCTATGAGGTCATCATCATAGATGCGTGCGTTTGGAGTGAATTGGTCTTGGAGTGAATCAGCGAACGTTTCAGCTCTGTCCGTGGGTGTGTAGGCTATACCATTACGTCCATGAAGTGGGTGGTTGGGTGTTTTAGTTGCTAGGAGGTGGCGATTTAGTTTCCAGAGGGACCCGTTTTCTGGAGTTACTGTTGATAGGAATAGGTCCCATTCATCCTCAGTATGGGTGTCTAGTAGCGACTTTACTAGTTGGGTTTGGGCGTTCAACAGCCTCTTGTCAGAGTGTGCTCGCGAAAATTGCCAATTTCGGCGAAGTTTTCTTTTCTTGGCCAGCTCCTCTTTGATATGAGGAGGGAGTCCAGCCTTGGTCCCAATTGCAGGGGAAGTGTAAGCACTGGAGTTTAGTGCTGCAGTAATGATGGTTTGAAGATGGGTCACCTGATTTTCGATGTCAGCAGGGGTGTTGACGCTCTACTGTACATTCGTAATCACCGTTGCAGTTTACAACTCAATTGACGCTCGGATTTTGTCCCAAAACTTAACGAAATAAGGCATCTTTACTCTTTGTCTACAGCTTGCCCAGTTCTTTGTCCGAGTTAAATTTATATACCATTGGATCTGTTACAATTCCCTCTAAATAAAGTTGCCAGCCAATCAAAATTCCGTCAAATATATCTACAGATATGGGGGGTTTTGTAGACCCTTGCATTGGTTACTTTTCCAACCAATAAACAGCCTCATTTATAACACGTGAAAGACGGGTGATGTAATTTTTTTAGAAATCTTTTGCTACCATTGAGTAGAGAATGATTCAAGCTAACATTTTGTTTGAAACAAATATGGGTTACTAGACAGGTTTGTTGTGTAGGACCGTGGGAAAGTCTGTGTTTTCACGGTCTCAAACCAAGTTTAAATTCCGAACCCAACGGACTTTTCTAACATGCAATAGATAGGCCGTTTACGCGCGTTTCTTTGTATGTGTAGCAAGGATGGGAAGTTCATACATTTGCCCTCACTTTGGTTATTCAAGTAGAGATTATTCAAACACTTTTTTGAACTAAGAAAAACATATATACTGTTCTTTTCTTTGATTTATTCTCTACACTTTGTTGTAATAATATTTCATTTTTGGGAAAAGCAAATATTCCTAAATTCCTAACTAAATTAAATATTCCTAACTAGGCCTACTTTTGTTAGCACCCTTGTAGTTGTAACATAAAAACTGGTGTTTTCAAAATAAGAACTTTGAAATTCATAAATGCTTTTATACAGTTCTATTTAGAACTAAATTACGAAACTTTTTTACGCTTACGAAAAATTACAAAAATGTTTACTACTTGTTATGTAGGCCTAAAGTTGAACATTTTCTTTTCGTTAATGAACATTTTTTGTTTCTTGAGCTAATAACTTTTACAGTTTTCATCAATACATTTTTTAATTGCATATATGAATTATTTGAACGTTTCTCTACAATAAAGCCACGCAATACTTTTGAATTGGGATAGAATTACTATATTTGGTGAATTTTTGAAAATTTGCTTGCACACGCACCGAAATGGCTTGGCGTTGCAAAAAATTAACATTGACAGTTCTAGGGTTAAGGGCTACGAATAAGCCAAATTTTATAAAAACCGTTAGAGCCGTTTTTTATAAAAAAAAAATAATAACTGATTTTTTGGGAGTTTTTTCAAAATTTTTCAAAACCTTTCGTACATCTATACAGGCCTAATTGACATGTTTGGTGCAAATTTGTTCGAAATCGATCAAAAAGTTTTCTCTCTACCTTTGTATACATACAGATAGACATTTTGTAAAAAAACACACTTTTTCGACTCATGGGGTTCCAAAACGGATATTTTCACAAAAATCTCGATATCGATTTTTTTGCGACCACTATACTTTCTCTATACTGTAGTATAGTGAGAAGGTAAAAGTGCTTATTTCAAAATCACAGAAACTTCAACTTTATTTTTATGTATAGATATGTAACAAAAAATGTTTCAATTATAATACAGTAATCATTTTTCTTTAATTTCTTGTTTGTGTAGGTTTCTATTTAGTTAATTTTACTTAAAAAAGCCGTTGTGCCTGAAGATAATTGATTCTAAATTTGCTAAGTTGGTTACTATGGTAATGGTCTCCCATACGTTCAACATACGTGTGTTAGTTCAGTATTTGCAAATCATACAATTTTGTTGGCAAGGTTTAGATACGAATCAGATGTTTTGTCTGTTACTGGGCTTGGTATGAGCCACTGCAATTTCACAATTTTTACCCTGTAAAATCAAAAATTTGAAAAATTCTTTCTTAGTGTGCGTCTTTGACCCGATGTAAATATGCCTTCAAATTTTCGTCTTTTAATATTAACTAGTTTTTGTTGTACTTTCATTACGAACCAGTCAGGAATTCTTTTATATATACAGACTAGAAAATCCCCTTGAAAAATCACAGGCAGGTCAATTAGATACATACATCAGAAATACATCATTTAAAAAAAATAATATTTAAAAACAAAAAAGTAAATGAGTGCGGTCGTGGTACCCCCGACAGGAACGCAGTTCATCGCGCCTTTTTTCTTTAATTCTTTTACCAGCCTTTACGGCAACATACACACATAATTTTAATCTTTCAACTGCCGTTTATTATTAGTTTGTTTTTTATACAAATATTTACTGCTTCCATACGTTTAATGTTATTATAACAAAGGTGTAGAATCAATTATAACATCAAAGTTAAGATGGTAAACACAGTTAAATGTCCATTCATTATAAATACATTCAATAAACATAAAACGTTGGAAAACGAACATACTTATATCTTCAAAGAAAATGCCGCTTTCCTTTGCCAAGTTTGTCTGAACAGATAGATAACCAATATTAATATACGAAGAGGGTTTTTTGAAGATATTTTCCATTTGATGAAAGTAGCTGGTGAAAGAAAAGAAAAACATGAAAAGGTTGCAGTTCTGCAGTATGACGAGATGAAGGTAAAAGAAACATAAATTAGTTAGTGGGTCCGGTACTCCTAAAATCGAGAAACCTATTGATAAGTCAAGTGGCTCTAGATCGGGTCATTTTCAAAATAACAAGCTGAGACTCAGCATAAATGTTTAAAATGTATATTTTAACTCCTATGTCAAGTTTCAATTCGATATATTAAAATTCAGCCAATTTACAATGAGCCAACGCTTCATATATGAATGAGATTTCAACTTTTAGTGATTTCCCCTTCTGCAAAATACATTCCTGCATTATCGAATTTTTTCCAGACAAAAAATTGCTCGGAGGGAAGAAATACATATGACCTTTTTTATTGAAAATACTTCCCCTAAACGGTGGTATTTTTTATTTTTATTTATCTTCATCCCACCTCGAATATTAAGGAATATCGAGAAAAAAATGTTTTTCCATTTTTTTCGACTTTGGGAAATCGATAGACTGATCAACTTTTTTTATATTAATCTACATACTTTAAGGTAATTATTTTTAAAAAAATCAGCCGTATTGCAAATTACTGGTAGTTGTAACCTACACCGAATGGGCTATACGTCTACTTCAGAAAACGAAATCTCGTGGATTCGACATTTGTCACAGGTAAGATTGAATACTACATTTTATTATTACTTAATGCAAAAGCATAAATAAATAATAATTACAATAAAATGCATAGTTTTGCATAATTCCCTAGCAGACATGTATTAAACACACGCGCAGAGACGATCTTCCTGTAATAATGGTTATGTAAAAAAGTTATGTAAGACATTTTGCAACAAATTGCGTCTAATATAGCACAAAACTGGGTTTTTGAGTGTTCGTTATTTTATTTCCCAAGGACATAACACCAGTTTCAAGTAGATAAAAACATTATCTAGCTTTTAGAGAATACAAACAAACAAAAATAGTTTCATCATAATCTGTTTTCTCGTTTTTCCGGAGAAGACAACGTAAAATACCATCTTGAGCGTCAGAAGACATACAGACAGAAATTAAGATAAGACGCGTTTCGGCTTTCCTACTGTATAAAACGAAACGATAACCAAAACATTTATGATTTCAAGCAATGTATCTACAGACAAAACTCTAATTTTATTTATATAGATATTGGTAGGGAATGTGCGATTTTAAATAGAACAAAAAGTTTAAACTCACAAATTTTGTATGTTATTATAAACTTTTAAAACGATATAATTTGCACTCACATTGTAGCACCGTAACGTGATACAGGTGTAAAAACACAAACATTACCTATTTAAATGACTTACAATTAATTCCTGTTCTTTACACAGGGTGGACTGGTGGAGCCGTCAGAGCAATGGATAAGTCAAGTTTGTGAGAAGGAGTTCAAAATATTCCATGGAGATAATTTACTCAAGAATGGACAAAATTTAGTGAAAGACTTAGCAATAGCAGTGTCACAAAAGTGTAACGACTTCCCATTGGAGGTTATTACATCATACATTAAAATGAGAACAATAATAAGAATAGAGGACTTAAACCCCAAACTTTGTATGAAAAAAATCAAGAAAAGACAGAGCATCGCTAATTCTGAAGTTAGAAAGCGGTTAAACAAAGTGAAAAAAATTGCTACATAACTCATATATTTTTTACATTTTAGTTTTAGGTAATTGCTTTTTTAAGTCGAAATGTTATAAACAATTTTAATAAAATCCATGTCCATGTGCAGTGAATAATTACACAGTTATAATTAGTGATTCTGCAACAAAAATAATAATAACATTATTGTTATTCATGTATATAACTAAAAATACTTTTACAAATTGGAAAGAACATTTTATAATATCGTATAAGCTAGTTATTTAGGTTTATATGAAGTGTTTGTTCAATTTGGTAACCATAGAACGTAGAAAATTTAACGATGTGTAACTTTTATTGAGCCTGTTATTGCTTTTTAAAATTCATTGGAACGCTTCAATTTGTCGACAGGCATCATGAGTAAAGTAAATGTAAAGTTGCAGTATAATTCTTTTAGGGTTTTTAATTACGTTATAAAAGAAGTAATTTGTATTTTAGCTATATAAAAAATTTGAGATAATTTGTTTATTGAGCACTGTTATTAAGTCTTATTTTAGCTGAAGTTTTCTTACTGTATTCATTCCATATTCGAGAAGTGTAATCACTTACAAATTAAAGGCAAATTGACAAAATAATAATACAAGCTAAATATTCGCTGCCTATATTACAAACACAGTTATGCACTGTCAACATTATTACAACAACAAATATGCACATCAACAAACATTATACAATGTGTACTGTGTGAACAGATGCCAAGCATTGCTTATTAAGGGTCTGCTCCAGTAAAAATAAAATTGATTTTTATCCCATAAGATCAATGTTAAATTTCATACCATTTATTTCGTTTACATTTTATCATAAAATTGTTTGCAAGGTCTCATTTTAAGCACAGTCACAATACGCATCCTTCTTGCAATTTACATTTTTTTAAATTTCTTTCATTTGTCAAGTAACTGACATTTTGTAAGTACATAGTTTGATTTTTTTTCCTAACACAATAAAAAATTAATAATGAAAAATAATTTGCAAGCAAGATCCGAAATTTTATAAAGAATAGGCCTATTCAGTTTTTTTTTCAACACGCAATTACAAAAGATAGACATAAAATGGTTTGAAATGAGGCAATTTCAAAGCGTTCAGCTGCAAGAAATTGCACTGCTTAGATAGGGATACAGTGATACCGGAAGTGCGTTTCCTGTTGCTTTCTCGTTTACTGGAGCAGACCATTAACTGCCAGAGTTAGTGCGACTTACCGGAGGGCTGGTCACTGCGTGACGTCACCGCACTTGGCTGGCTTGAACCCAGGGCTCTATAACAAGGGCTATACCATTTTGATCATTTACCGTGACCCAGTATCGATCGCCTATGACGACACCATGCTGATACTCACGAGCTGGTAATATTTCAATGAAGTGCGCGCAGTCGTTAACTCGCTGTTGTAACTCGATGGAAAGGCTTCAGTAAAATAAAATTTAGATATTCTTAATCTACATAAAGTACGGATTCTAAAGCGGCCCATACACTACACATGCATTGCACGCCGTGCAATGGCATGCCGTGCTTGGCTTGGCACGCCGTGCGCCACACACTGAAAATTCAGTCTGCTCCGTGACGTGCTAGAAGTCGGTTGTCACTGTGATTGAGATGCCTGTTTTAACGAAAAATAAAGCGTTAGCATTATTGTTGATTGGTGCGATTCATAAAGATAGCATAGTGAAGAAGAGAAGAAGGCAAGTATGGACTCTCTCTCAGCACGTGGCGCGGGACTGGCCCACACACTAGCAGGTTGGCACGGCGGCGGATGGCACGGCGTGCCGAAAATCAAACTCGTCTTGATTGCCATCGTGCCATGCATTGCACGGCGTGCTTAGCACGGAGACCTCCACACACTGGCAGGTTTCGTCCGTTTTTGGCACGTCGTGCTTGCACGGCGTGCAATGCATGTGTAGTGTATGGACCGCTTAACAGTATAAAAAACTTTTACTTTAACAGGTATTTCGAATTTTAATAATTGAAAATATTTGAGAATTATCACAGACTGACATGGAAAAGTTACTAAGCGAGGAATGTTTTAATTTTTCGTTATAAACAAACTTTCAGCGGGAAAGTTGTAGCCAATGAATTGATCTAAACTATTCAATTCACCGATTTGTGATAAAATGATTACATCATTAAGAAATTGTTTTTTAAATGAGTGCGAGGAGGTGCAGCGCTGCCACTCCCGAAGAACAGTTGTTTGATACGGGAATAACGTTTATGTAGATATTGTTATTTTAAGGTAATATAGTAAATCACTTGTCCCCAGGTAATTATGCCAGCTAGAAAAAAGTAAGCATTTTATTTTAACATAAACTAATTATAATTTATAATTAATATTTGATATTATTGAAGTGCACACAAAAAGTTAAGTTGGAGGTTAACGTTTAAAAAATAATATCATTATTACGTACATTCAAAGAAATAAAATTAGAGATCAATGATGGAAAAAGAAAATTGTAATTACGTAAAAAAATGAGTTTCATATTTAATTAAAAGAATTACCTTATAATAATGATATTATTTTTTAAACCTTAACCTCCAACTTCCTTTCGAAAGTGTTTTTGGAACACGAAACAAATCATATCATAGAACCAGAATGAAGGCGAAAAATGTTGACATAATAACTTCTAATAATACAAATAATTGTATATTTATACAACACCAAGTACTTTATTTTATTTTAAAACATGCAACTATTTAACAAGCCAAACATAATGTTGATTACTCAATTTTGATAAAGTTATTTCATAAACTTATATTCTATTACTGTCATCTCTTCACAACTAAAAGTATTATATAAACTTATTAATTTTAAAATAAATTCTGTAGTTGAATGTCTACGTTTCTGATGACTTCATTGCATTTTATAATAAAGACAATCATGTTAAGTGTCTGCTCCAGTAAACGAGAAAGCAACTAGCGTCACTAGTGCTTTACACTATGTCAATTACGTGACAAATTAACGGGATTTAAAATAATTTTGAAACGCAAAACGGATGCGTACTGACACTGTGGTAAAAATAAGATCTTGCAAACAATTTTGTATGATTACAAATAAACTAAATAAATGGTTTTCAATCTAGTATTGCACTTACCTGATAAAAGTATTGTAAAACTCTCGCTTACGTAATACATACAGTTTTCTTAAAATACAATAGATTACATATGTAAGACTGGAAGCAGTAAATAAATAATTCTTACGTCATTGTAACTTAATTTTGGACAGGCTTAAGTTTAACTTTCTTGAGCCTAACATATAATTTGACAATAAACTTTAAAAAATTAAATATCTATTATAGTTTTAAAAATCTACCTTAACTAAAGCTATAAATAATCCCAGATATGCAAGGAGTGGTGAAATTAGTTTTAATTTAACCACACAATTTGTATAACTGACCCAATTCAGTTTTGTATAAATGAAAAGGTTGGTTTCGAATTGAGATAATCAAAAACATCCAACATTAATTACACGTACAGTATTTGGAAATAGTTAAAACAACGATATTTCTAGTAGGTTACTAATTGTTATAACGTAGTAGTAGTGATAACATATAGAACTCTTTAACTAATAAGTTACGAAAAACTCGTATTACTGAATTAGCGAATTTCAATAGGAAAGATGAGCTATTGCAGTCACCCTTACGGTGAGATCTAAGGTCGGGAGTATCAATGAACACTGACCATGGTCCCTAGATCACGTATTGGTGTATCATTAAAAATGTTATGTATATATGTGTTCGAACCCTAACGTTCGCATTTAAGTCCGATTTCGTTCAAATTTGGTACAGTTCGTTAGCCAAAAAAATCTAACAACCGGAAGTAACCATTTTTTAATATTTTTCATACTACAATGAAATTTATTTATGGTATTATCTAAAACAATACATATAGGATATTATTCTAAACATTTTGTTTTAACACGACCTTATAGCTCGCTTGGTTCCCCAAAATCGATCAAAAAGTAAAATACCATAAACGTACCCAGTTTATTTCGTTTATTGTAATTTCCTTTATTTGTTATTTTATTTGTTTTTTTTAACATTTGATTATTATTACCTCAAAAATTTAACTTAAAAATTAATAAAACTTCTGGATAAATGATATCAAGAATGTTTCAGCTTTTTTTTTTGTGATAAAACCTAGTTTATTTAAAAAAATGTATGTATGTGTTTGTTGTTTTTGCTGCGAGTGTACAATTTTAGATGTATAGTTTTCCTCCAGATAAATTATATCTTAGTGGCCATTTTCACGTGGTTGCACCGTGTTCTCCAAATTTATTTATCGATCTTCACGGCCTCGCACCTTCTGTAAATGCCACTGGAGAATACGGGGTAACAAATTTACAATATTAAGGGCAGATCCTTTGGTAAAAGATTGCTTATTATTCAATCCTTTCAAACAGGAGGGAGATGAAATTTGTCGTATTGATAGTACTTTATCAACCTTATTCAAAAATCGAAGATATACGAATTGTAGGTTTTAAGTCTACTTTCAGAATCCGTTTGGTAAATTTAAATCTGGCCACTCATGTTAATAGGGTGCATTACGCAAGATGGCCTGATTTTGTAATTGTGGAAAAACTATTAATGAGCCAAATTTAATCTTTCGCCTGTTTGAAGAACACATAATAAACAATAATTTTTCGAAAAATCTGCCGTTAATATTGTAAATTAACAAAGATATTAATTTTAGAAAAATAGTACATTTTAAGCATTTTTTCTATTTTTCTCTGTGGAAAATGGTCCAATTTAGGTTTATAAAAAAACATTTTGTAGGGTATTTAATTTTCTACAAATGTCCTTCATATCGTGATTTAGAAGTATCGTGATCCATTCATAAAATTTTATAATATCATAGAAAAACCCAAAAAGTCTTAATTTATTGTTATTTTTCTTTATAAAAAATGCGCAAAAGCTCTAATAGTTTTTGTATTTAATATAGGCCTACCTATGTGCTAAACCGAAAGTCCCTGTGCTGTTAAATTTAATAACAAAATTATCATATTTTTTGCTCTATTGACTGGTCTATACAAAACAGTTGAAGGATAAATGAATTAAAAAATTTGCTTATAGTGCAAAACATAGTAAATGTATTAATATTTCAGTAAACAAATACATCAAATAACATTCTGCAGAATATTAATGTGGTCGGAGAAAACGGGATATATTTTTCAAACACTAAACACAAGATAATTTCTTTTTCGGGCGAAGACCCTGGGCGGTTATCATCGCTTGGAATCGGAGAGCATTTACGTAGGGTAATTCTCATAGACTTAATAAGTAATTGAGATAAATACAATCAATCACACACAGCTACAAAATTAATTATTTAATGTACACATACTACTGAAACGAAAACGATAAAATGACAACAAATAATTAAAAAATAACATCTTGTTACAGACCTGTAAAGGGCCCTGTTGTAAACAATGAATACAACTCTATAACAAGGTAATAAATCTTTACATGGCATTTGATTTAAGTAAACTAGTAGTTCTATGAACAGTAGACCTCGCTCGTTGAAATTACAATTGTGGTTTTGAGCTTAGGTTAAAAATAGTGTGCCAGTAAGGAACTAAGCAGAAAGTTTAGCCAGTGAAACATTATTTTGCGAATTCTGCGATTCCAGGGTTTCTAGGTATTGTTTTTTTCTTTTTCTGTGCTTTAACTGCTAAAGATTTTCTTTTAGGGGGCATTGTGTTTTATTTAGGTTAACAATGCGTAAGGTAGCTAAAAATATCGCGTTATTGAGGGAAAACATACAATTAAATATTTACATACTTAAATAACTAAAACTTAACAATGTATTTACAGTTCCATATCATATTTCAATATTAGAAATAACAAAAAAATAAACGATGTTAAAGCGTCGCGTCGTGATAGTGATCTCACCGCGAGGTTTCATTTGTTTCATCTCATTTTGTAATTTAAGTAAAGCTAAGTCAAATACTTTTATAAAATAATAATTTACAAGTATACAGTTCAATTCTTTGATTTATCCTCTACACTTTCTTATAATAATATGTCATTTTTGGGCAAAGGATATATTCCTAAATTATTATTCAAAACAGGCCTAGTTTCGTTAGCAGTCTTGTAGTAGGAACATAAAAACTGGTGTTTTCAGAATAAGAAATTTGAAATTGATAATATTTTAATACAGTTCTATTTAGAACTAAATTACGAAACTTTTTTCCATTTATGAAAAAAACTACAACAAATTTTTACTACTTTTTATGTAGGCTTAAAGTTGAACTTTTTCCTTTCGTTGCTGAACATGCTTGTTTTTTGAGCTAATAACTTTGTTAATTTTACTTCACTAATTTTTTTACTGGCATATATGAATTCTTTGAACCTTTATCTACAAAAAAGCTATGGAACACTTTTGAATTGGTTTGGAATAAACGTATAAAAATATAATTGAAATACAAAAACTTGGACGATTTTTAACAAATTTTAAGTTTACCGCCATTTTGTGAGCTGACCGTTAGAGATATGAAAAAAATCAAGATTACAATTTTGTTGAATATCTAATTTGCTAGCCGCAAATTGTTATTAGTTTATAAATTCGACTTGCGGTTAAGCCACAAACTGGCTTAGGAAAAAGCTTACACTGAGAGAAACGGTCCAGCCGCCATTTTTATTTTATTTACGGGGTTAAAAATGAAAAATGGAAAACGCTGTATATATACATGGCTCGGCCTAGGAATAAGGAACATTCGTACAAGAAATCATGAAAATCGGTCAAGGCGTTTGGCTGTAATCGTGAGACAGACAGACACACAGACGAAATGCCAAAAGGTCGAGTTAAAACGGAGACCTCGCTTCGCTCGGTCAAATATATACCTTGGGTAAAATGTAGAGTTTAAATGTTACTAATCACATTCAACCTATGGATAAATGCTAACACCATATTAATAATAAACTAGGTTACATACCTTGCGTACCGTCAACAGTTCTGTCCTTTAATTGGCGACGACCGGTTTCGGAAGCTTACTCTACGCTTCCATTGTCAAGTCATAAGTTTGAAATAAAAACACAAACAACAAAAAGCACACCTAACACTAAATAAAA
>JAGFPH010000098.1:1130353-1144294 GCA_018207615.1 Philaenus spumarius
TAAAACAGTTTACTTGGTAATACCTCTGAAAAAGCCCATTGTGCTTCCTCATTTCGTAAGTTGTTTAAAACAGTTTACCTCTGAAATGGACATTGTACTTCCTCAATTTTGTATGTTGTGTTAAAATAGTTCACTTGGTAATACACCTCTGAAATGGACATTGTGCTTCCTCATTTTGTATGTTGTGTTAAAATATGATATTTGGTAATACCTCTGAAATGGACATTTGCTTGCTCATTTTGTAAGTTTTGTTAAAATAGTTTACTTGGTAATTAGCTCTGAAATGGACATTATGTTTCCTCATTTCGTAAGTTGTGTTATTTTTATATTGTTGCATTTGAAAATTGAAATCTTAAAAAGTTATTTTTTTTGCAAAAATATTACCCACAGTCTGGCCTGAAATTCGATATCTAAAAATAAATTAATTACGAAACCCATCTTATGTCTTTATTTACGTAGTAAAAGCAGACTGATGTTTACAATCCACAGTTAAAAGTGTGTGCTGCTATTAAAAACATTGTTGTAAGTAAAGAAACTTAGATTTTATTGTTTAGTTGTTGACTTAACTTCATAAGTAAATTGTTTCTGCAGATGAAGTTAGATGGTCGTGTGATTTAAAGCAATACTATCATATCATTGGTTGTCAAAACAGTAAGACTCAATTCTGGGCTAATTTGAAGTTGTTATTTGTAGTATGAGGATCTGAACGTGACACTAAGTTGAAACCATGCAATACGTTTCATTTTCAAAATCTTAGAATGTTTTCGTTTGGTTTTCAAAATTGTATATGTTATAGGAAAAGTAGATTCCCCAGTAAGAGTTGACTCTGCCTAGGTAAAGTCGGCTCTTACTGGACTTCTCAGTAAAAGTTGATTAAAAGCAAAAAGTGATGAATTTGTATTAACATTTACAAGTCAGAGTTGACTGTACCTAGGGAAAGTGTACTCTTACTGCTTTGAGTTAGTAAAAGTTTACTTTTTGCAAGGAAACGGTCTACTACCTAATAAAAACAAACAAAAAAGGAAACCTTTATAACATAAAGAGAGATAAAAAATGTTTATCATTTATTACAGCAAGGTAAAGATTTGTGACACTTTTTAGTTGCAGAGCACATCTTTCTTCTTACACATGCACTTCTTGGATTTGAATTTAGTGTTGCAAAAGCATTTGGAAATCCTTATCCACTTCCAAATGATTGTGAAGTTGCAACAATTCACAGCAATTTTTTTATCCATCAGCTATTGTTTAACCTAACCTAACCTGAATCCTTGGTCACTATTGCACTACAACAAATAGACGAGTAATGGCGACTGAATGGCGGGGATAATTAAAACAAAGATATGCGCGCGCAGTTACATGTGGAGAGCAACATCTCTCAATCAACTTTTACTAAACCACATCAGGCATAGTTAACTCTTCATAGGAAAAGTATATCTGTTTATTTTCAATCAACTTTTACTGATACTTTTAGTAAGAGTTTACTCTTCCTTGGCAGAGTGAACTCTTCCTAACAATCTACTTTTCCTGTAATATATATAATACAGGGTGTATCAGGAAGAAACGGAAAGAATTGCAGGACGTGTTCTACTGGTAAAAATAATGAAAAAAGTTCCTATAAACATAGGTCCGAAAACGCTTCGTTTTCCAGATATCCGCCATTTTGTTTTTTGTACAAAATAATTCATATCTAGAGAACGGTTTGACTGATTGAGTTCAAACTTGTTATGAAGTTTAACCTGACAATTATATACCTCAAGAAAAATAAACGATTAAATCCAATCATGCGTTTCAAAATGGCGGCTGTTTGAAAATTTCAAACCTAAATTACTCCAAAACCGTACATTTTAACGAAAAATGTCAAGACACCTTTTTTGTAGCCCTTTTGATTACCTATCGGATGGTGTAACTGTCAAAACAATCGGATGAAGGATAACAGGTAAGTTATGTGTACTAATTGGTTTGTTCAACTCGGCATCCTATACAAACACAGTAAATACTACAATATTGTATGGACATTTGTTGCCATTACCTTTTAACTTAGCTATTATCCTTCATCCGATTGTTTTGACAGTTACACCATCCGATAGGGAATCAAAAGGGCTACAAAAAAGGTGTCTTGACATTTTTCGTTTAAATGTACGGTTTTGGAGTAATTTAGGTTTGAAATTTTCAAACAGCCGCCATTTTGAAACGCATGATTGGATTTAATCGTTTATTTTTCTTGAGGTATATAATTGTCAGGTTAAACTTCATAACAAGTTTGAACTCAATCAGTCAAACCGTTCTCTAGATATGAATTATTTTGTACAAAAAACAAAATGGCGGATATCTGGAAAACGAAGCGTTTTCGGACCTATGTTTATAGGAACCTTTTTCGTTATTTTCACCAGTAGAACACGTACTGCAATTCTTTCCGTTTCTTCCTGATACACCCTGTATATCTGATAATTAGAAAATCTGATAACCTTTCTGGTTCCCTAACTTATTGTATTTGAAAAAGGAATTTCAACAGAACAATCTACTTTTTTTATTTAACCTTGAGGATTTTTAAAGAAGGAATTAATTTAGTCTGTTCTACATATAAATGAAATATGGAATACAACGGGGAATAAAATGTATTTATCTAATAAGATCTTTTACTCTAATAAACAATAGCGTTAGATTAATGATATAAACAAATTAATTGATCAAAATATTGATGCGAAAAATGAACTTTTGATCATAAATTTTCACAATGGCTTTGTTTCTTTAATTGAATTAAAGAAAGTTCGCTGGTATTGGAGTTATTAGTGGATGATTACAATTTACGGTTTGGGGTGGTAATATTTACCCTCACATAGACTCATTCATCAATGTAATTATTTTTAGCTTTGTTCTCTATTTAGTACGTCTAATACAAATGGGGCTTACGTGGAAATTCAATAACAAATCACAGAAATATTGTATGCACTTTTATTTTTCATCCATCGTTGCAGTGCTTTGATTAAAATAATACAAAATAGCCTTTAGTAGTAATAATATTATTACCTTAAAAAAGGTGTGACCTTAGAATTATGTTTTGCAAAAATTATAAAACATAAATATAAAATATGTTAATTATACATAGGCCTAATACACAATTTTAATTAAACTAAATACAAGCCTACTACCATCCACAGGCAGTTTAAAATTAAAATTTGCAAGTAAATAAAACAGGAATAGAAGAGGTTATAATAAAGTTGGAAAATACGGTCTACAGGCAAGATCTTGTTTTGTGGCTTAGTAAAACAGAAAGCAACCTGCGATTCCCTATAGCCGCGGTAGGTTACGCGAACATTGCTTATCCTAAATCCATTTAAAACCGCAATTATTCAAATAGCGTTGTTTTTTTTTTTGACAAAATTCTTCATCCGAATGGCTTGGTAATTTTTCGCTATAATTAATAGTTACAACGTAAAAAAATATTTAAAATCAACCTATAGCGGCGGTAGGTTACACGGACATTGCTCAGCCTAAATCCATTTAAAACCAGCAATTGTTCAAATAGCGTTTTAAAAAAATACGAAACTCTTGGGGACGAAATTTTTCATGCGAATGGCTTGGTAGTTTTTTGCTAAAGTTAAAATGACAACATAAAAAAATATTAAAAATCAATGTTTTAAATTGTTAATAAATATTTTACAAAATATTTTTCTTAGTTTCGAAAAAGCCATTTGCATGCATATTAACCATAGCTTTAAAATGACATATCATTTATAATTTTCCGATCAAAAATAAAGGAAAAATTTGCATTTTAATTTAACATTGGTGTTATGGAGTGTCAGCCAACATGGCCGACAGCTAGAGCCGACCCTTAAATGAGGCTGTTGAAAAATTCACTCTTACATAGTTCTGCCAAAACATATTTAAAACATAGAAAGTAAATTCAAATAATATACATACTGTATTTGTTTTTAATTGAGTTGAACAGACTGATAAATCAATACATTATAATAGTGTCTTGTTTTCATTGTTTAATATCTACCTCTACGATTAAAAACAAGGTATACACTTATGTATTTTTACCTGAAAATGACATGCAAAATAAAAGTGAATATTTTGATAAGTAAACATACGCACTTATACCCAAAGCTGAACATTTTATTTATTACTTATGTACATTAACGCAGTGTGTATCTTTCTTATGCTTCATCCTAGGACTTAGGTAGATTTACCCACTTGTAGATTTTTAAAAATACAGTATAATGGTTATTAAGGCTCGGCTCTCCACATTCAAAACTACGATATTGGGTACCAATTTCAATGTTAAATAACCAAAACATACCTTCACTATTAAGCATATTTTTGTGCTGTTTTTGTTAAAAAACGAAAGCTGTATTTTTTTCTTAAAGTAAAATAGATTGTGGGTGTTGATTGCTAAGGATTTTTGCAATATCTCTTTTTGCAACTGAGTAAATAATTTATAAAGTTTACTATTTTTTACTATTTATATCATACGTTTATGAAAACAATATAACGGTTTCTGAAAATGTATTCGGCAATCAACATCCGCATATGACAGTACTTCAAAATGAAACCAAATTTTTAAATTTATTTCACGAATTAACGGGAAAAAATGACTTATTCGGTAGCATTGCTCTTATGGGAATAAGATTCAATATGGCGGGCAGGGAAGCGCCCCCTTAAAGCTCAATTTGACCAAAAATTTACTTATGTACACCCAATGGCAACAGCATTGTATTTGTTAAGATTTAAATAGTAATACTTGTTTACATTATTTGGATATGTAATACTTGTTGAGTTAGGTGAACTGTTTCCTTGTGTGAGAATTTTCAAGTCAATCAACGATGGATCCCATCGGTAAGACATGTTAGTTTTATGTCAAAAAATATATATTGTTTGAGTATAGAACTGGTTACCAATAAAGATGTGTATCTGTGGGTTGGACATTACGTTTTGATTTATTCAACTCTGTTAAACAATATTGTTAGTACGATTTGTTGTTTTAATCAATACAGTGAAATAAATAGGTACAACTTGGATGTTTTATGAAAATTAATAATTTTAGGAATGTGGATTGGCAATCAAGCGAATTGTTGTAAAATATTTGAAATATTTTAGAACCCACCACACGAGAGTTTAGTTGCAGCCGAGAGTCACATTTCACGTCAAAGTTTCAATGCGATGACTTTCATGATGTGATGGGATTGACGACCGCAAATATTCTGAGACCAAGCACATCCTGTCTCAAACAAACTCTTGAAAACGAAAAAGGCTGAAACATTGTTCTTAAAAAGTGAAAATCCAAGATCAGTGGAGTAAATAAATTCCAAATGAAAAATTGCTATTTGTGTTTTTATAATACATCATCTACTTAACTGACGTTAACAATTTACTTTAATTTAGATGGTTTTCACCAATAGTAAAAACTGAAATTTAATTACTATTTGTATTGTCATTCTTTTAATATTAAATGACAAAGAAGCAAAGATTTATATCAGGAAAATATATTTTACAATGTATATCCCTGCAAACATGTTCTACCCCTGCTCTCCAACAGCTAGGTAGATGTATAACAGTTGTGTATAGAGGTTAGTATACCTTACGGATTGAAGGCGCTGCGGTTACGGAAAGACGCGTTAAATCCTAGCATTTCTACCGTGGCCTACTTTTAATTTACTTTCACTCTTATAGGTGTGTTTAAATATCGAGGTTAATAAGTTTTCGATATGGTTGGTCCGTTGGTCTAGGGGTATGATTCTCGCTTAGGGTGCGAGAGGTCCCGGGTTCAAATCCCGGACGGACCCACAATTTTGGTTTTAAAATTTGAAATAGAGATCCAATTTATAAAATTATTGCATGATTAAATTATTTGCATTAGCTTAATTAACTCTGTCGTAAATATAAGACCTAGAATTAAAGTTTGAGATGAAAAACACAATTCAAAATTTTAACAATAAAAATTTTGAGTGATTTACGGTAATTCTTCGAAATAATTTGGTCCAAACTGTTATTAAATTCTGGGGCTAGTACCAATGGAAATATTTTATATTGTTTTGTCCATCAAAAACGAAATATACTACGCCAGCTGTTTCATATCAGCTGACGCAACATACTAAGTTAGGTTACCAAAGGTTAATGTTTCAATAAACACAATTATATCATTGTTTTACAGCTGAAAACTATTTTAAACACCGAGTCCCCAGCCAAAATTTAAAATTGAGTGACTCGGTTTCTTCAAGTTCAACACAGTGATCATTGAACAGCTGGAAACCAGCTTTAAAAATTGACACATCTACATTAATTCTCTGAAGAGTTTATACATTCGTTCAATTGTCACCTAATATTTTTACCCCACCATACTACAGAAATAACGTTAGCTCAAGGTAAATAAATCAATTCAAAGCGAATATTAAAATAATAAAAATATAACTGTATATACAGTTCCTTAATGTCATTGAAACGATATTCTGTGAGTATAAATTACACTAAAGAAGCAGACCTCAAATTGAGAAATTTTGTGCAGGTTAATAGCACAGCATTTGTGGAATTACGAAATAAATTTTGATTAAACAGTCAAAAACCTACTATTTTTGTAACACTGTGTGGTCCGTGACAATAAAGTCTGACATTGTTTTAAACTTGCTAACTCTAGTCTACTAATAGTTGTGCGATTTAAAGAGATAAAATAAAGCAGTCAAAAACATTTGTCTCAATTGCATTTTTGAAAATAAAATGTGTACTTAATGTAAATGACTAGTTTATAAGAGGCGCAACAAAAGTAAACACTGTTTACCTTTAAAACAATAATTGCCTAATAGTCAATTATAATACAAATCATAATTTGTATTTTTGTTTTAATGTCTTCGTTTTTAGAATTTAAATTTTGCAACTGGTGGGCAGAATACATTTATTTCATTTTAAGTAACGCTTGTTTAATTGCTCTTTATCCAACATAAAAACTTTTTCCACTCTCGGGAATCGAAAATTGAGTAGAAACCAAACATCTAAGCCTGTAGATGTTCATACTGCAGAGACTGTGTGTATCATCTCCAGAATCAACAACTAACAGCTATTACTGGATTCGATGTAGCTCAAAAACATGTTTTTTTTTTTTTAAATAAATCTGTCCGGCTTGTATTTGTCCAAAATCTTTTAATTTCGTTTATAAATGTCTTAAGGTAAAAAGTTCTCCAGTTGGTTTTGGTTGGAAATTGTTTGTTAATTATTTAAACAATACAAATGGATATATAAAAAAAAAAAATCATAGCGCATTATTACTATTTCACCAATAGTCCTGTCTAAATACAGAATGGGTATTGAACAAATATTTATTCAATTTACTTTATTTCAAGTCTCACGATCAACGATCAACCATGTGGGTTAACCAAAACAATTTTTTAATAACATTTATTAAGTTTATTTAAACTAACATTTTGCTGTTTTACATTAAAATTTTCTGATTTGTTTTATACTTTAAAAAAATGTTCATTCAATATTTTTAGAGGTATACAAATTAGTGCATTTTAAAGTACACATATCAAGCTTAAAACAAATACTGTACCAATAAAGATCTGATATCGTACTTTAAACTGATTTTATATTTTGCTGAAGTTAGGAATAAAATTAGCTTGTATATAATTCAAATTAAATTTTTGAGATTTAAACAAAGTAAAGCATCGTATTTTGAATAACTTAAAGAATAAATCGTGAGAGTTTCAAATTTGTATCAGCCAACTAGAAGTGGGAGCATTTTGACTAGTTTCATTCAAAAACATTTAAAAGCTTAAATTTCTATACATACAGTACTTACACAAAGACCTTTTTTAACTTAACAATATAAACGTACAGTAGCTGTAATATTACTCTTTCATTTGCAATTAGATTCAATAAATTGTATCATTTAGTTAAAAAGTTATAACAAATTTAGTGGTATTTTTTCGAGCTATAAACAAATAATTCTACAGCCCACATTTTTTATTGTAGAGAAATCTTTTTGAAGGTTTTTTTCACGTGAATTGTTTTGTAATTTTCAAAAATAAAGTAATTTTTTGTCCACAATAAATATTTTAAATAGTGTTTGCAGAAAAACAGTTATTTTGCAACTTAAATTGTTTATAAAAAAATTCAACCACTTTTGGAGGAAAATATTTTAATATGTTGTTTGTAATATGTATCTAAATAATATTTTAAATTGTTCTCCTTGGACAAATTTTTTTCTTAAGCAAAATCTAGATTGAATCCCCCTATATTATAGTTTTACATTATTACTTCTTAGAAGAAGATTTTTAATTATACTATTTATTTAGTTTGCTTTTTATTTTTATAACCTTTACGTGGTGTCTGTTTTAATTGTTTACACTTATTTATTCTAAAATTAAAAAAAACTTGTGATATTATCACTTGTTTTTCAAAATTAGGTATACTTGTGTATCACAAAATATGATAACTTCTTTAAAGTTTGCTAACTTGTATCTAACCGAGGTATTTTAACAAAACATTTTACGTTTTTCGTTTAAAATTTTAAAAGGATCCATGCATTGCTTTTCATAAATTTTTTTAGAAAATAGTCCTAATTAATCCTTACATATTATTTCTCAAAGGTGATTTTTTGACTCCCTTAATTCTTCATCATTAATTAATTATTCAACCATCATTTTAAAGCTTATGTTCCCAGCTATTACGAAAAGTAGACAAACAGCTGGAAGATCATGTTTTCATAAAAAAAATTATTTAAAACAATTTTATGATATTCTTCATATGGTTCCTAATGAAAAGCGCCATCTGTTAACAATCTGTTTAACTAGCATAACAGCTGTTAGATAGTTCATAATATGGTTCCTAATGAAAGGCGTCATCTGTTAACAATCTGTTTAACTAGCATAACAGCTGTTAGATAGTTCATAATATGGTTCCTAATGAAAGGCGTCATCTATTAACAATCTGTTTAACTAGCATAACAGCTGTTAGATAGTTCATAATATGGTTCCTAATGAAAGGCGTCATCTATTAACAATCTGTTTAACTAACATGACAGTTGTTATTTAGATGTTTTACATTCCATATGCAAGTGCAAGTGTAATCTATCATGCAAATCAATCAAATTAAATCAACGTAAAGATAAAACGTTATAAACTGTTGTCAAATTAAACCAACGTAAATAAATAAGCGTAATTAACTGAATTAAATCAATGTATTAAATGAGGAAAGTAGGCCTACTACCAATGAATACTTAAACATTTAAGTATTCATTGCTACTACACTCCTAACATGCGAAATATTCGCACGGGTCCGTTAGTATAATCTTACTTGTATGGTTGCATGCGTTACAGACATCAGTTCAGCGTAGATGGTTAACAAAACAACTTCAAAATCAATAAAGGGTTTGAGTGGGAACTAATTAGTGAAAAGCTGATTTTTTCATGGATGTTAGTTGATTATATAAGGAATATTTTCTGAAAAGTCCCCGCCCCTCCCCCTCTTGCTTCCCCCCTACCCCCCCTTAAAGTTCACTTTCGAATTACTTTTTTATTTTGTCAATATCTAAGAGATAAAAAGCGAGAGTCATTTTTATTTCGTTATTGTAATCCTTATAATATTCTCTATCAAAAATGTTCTTTGCGTTTAAGCTATAAAACAATTATTTACCGTGTATTTTTAAATTTAATGTTAAAATTTTAACTTTTCTATTACAATAATTACATGTTTAACTATTTTTTATTAATATGAGACAAGTTATGAAAAAATGGCTCAAATAAAACTTTTAGGGTATTTTTCAATCTTTAAAATGATATAAGTTTTATAAATGTTAAGTGCAGCCAGTTGACATAATCGGACTGACAAAGGGAGACGGCGCGGGGCGCACGAGTAATCGAGGGCCGGATCAGCGCGTTAGCATATCAACGGTAAATCTGCAACATAGGCCCATTGTTTGGACTTGTATTTTTATAGCTGGTCTAATTATGGGTATTACGCTGGTAAAATTGATGTAAACATTTATTTATTTATTTTGTATTTATATTTATTTTTCTTATTTTATCCATATACTATTCTCTATCAAAAATGTTCTTTGCGTTTAAGCTATAAAACAATTATTTACCGTGTATTTTTAAATTTAATGTTAAAATTTTAACTTTTCTATTACAATAATTACTTGTTTAGCTATTTTTTATTAATATGAGACAAGTTATGAAAAAATGGCTCGCTGTAAGTGTAAATGCACGAAGACATCTGTCGTACGCGTGCCCATTCATCATATGACTTACCGTAGCTTTTCCGTATACTGTGCTCCAGAGGTTTTCAAGACCACTCCCTTCCATAATTTTTCCAACAGCTCCCATATAAGACATCAATCAGCTGCAAAATGCATTGCTGTGAAGATTTTTGAAATATTGCTGGGATCTAAATTAATAAATGGTACTTCTATAATGTATGTTGTTTGACAGTCTTCTGAATTTGTCGTCAGGTTAGTCATAAATCCACTCCACCCAGGCTGTGATTGTATATCGGAAAGCCAAACAAGTTGAGGAGATGCAAATATTGTGAAGGCAAACTTGATAGACATCTTACTTCTTGAAGTTGATTTAAGTCTTCGATGATAATGTTAGACAGACCAGCATTTCTTCTTTTCATTGGATATGCGTACTCCCGAATAGTTTCAGTGTTACGAAAAGATCCAATTGCAATCCTTTTCACTGTAGTTTCAGTTTTGACACAAGAACCTGGTGTGATGCACTGAATCCCTCCCATAGCATGAAAAGTGCCTAGCCCATCTAACGTTCGTACATTCACGTCAGCATTGTCAAAAACATGTTGAAGAAATCCATCTGATTCAATAACTGGGGAGCCAGCGCTGATTAGAGAAGTCATGTAGGTTGTAGCTTCATTGTATGACGCGCACACTCCCATTGAGGACAACATGTTTATTAAGTGTCTGGATCCGTATAGTCGATGTAAAGATAAAGCAAGACTTGTCTGTATAGGTGAAAGAAATGACCTAGGCCTTACTGCAGATACTATTGCATGATTTATAACAAGGCATTTCTTATCAACTTGCTGTGATTCGGATAAGCTTTTCTTTTTTGTAACATGTGATGTAAACATTTTAAGAGTCTCTGGAATGAGATTTTCTCCACCGGATTTAATTGCTTCTAAATCTGGATACGAACTGAAATCATAGCTTTTCATTTGTATGTCTTCTCTTATAATCGAGGCCGCCGCTAAAACAATCCTCTTTCTCTCTTTTTCTTCATCAACAACCCTATTTTTATACCATTGGTCCATAATTGTATGCACATTGTCAGTAAGACAAAAAACACTTTTTTTCCAGAAAATTTTGTCATTGTTACTCTTTCTTTAAAATGTTCTTGAAGTAGATTTCTTAAATTCTTGTTAGAATAAACCTCATCTTCATTGGATAAAGTTTTGAAAATGTCCTGAACTTTTTTTATCGTGTATTGGCACTCATCATTGTTTTCTATGTAATTGCATACTTTAGTAAAGGTATAAGTTAATTTTGTTTTCGGCCTACCTTTTTGTGTTTCAATCGGCTTAGATTTCATAAATTCTGAATAGCAATGTCTGTGATAACGCGCTTCTGCTGCTACCAAATCGATTGCACTTAAAAGTCGGGCTTTTACAGTTTCGCCCCGTACATCACTTCTAACGTTGCACTTTTGTAAAAAACTGTCTTTAAATTCTATCGTTGTTACTTCGTGAAATGCTTTTCTATACTGAGATGGAGTTTTAGAGTTATGATTTGCTAATTTTCCACAAATAAAACAGCACATCTTAAAATCAAACGTATCATGATGGGTTCTACGAGTAACTCCAGTGGTTGACGTACTAGGTTCATTGTTTTGTTCCTCTAGTTTCTTAATAGCTGCTTGAATACTCGAAGGTCTTGTGTATTGTTGCCTACATAACTTGTGTAGTTTGATAGTACTCTTTCCCAGTAGTTTTTTTATGTAAACTATCTTTTCTTTTATTAATAGCTTCGTAAATAGCGTCAATTCCATTTTTTACAACTACAATATCCTTGATAAGTTCGTTACCTCAAATTAAGCAAATCAAATCTGAATCATCCATTGTTCAGTTATTTATAATAATGACTTTCGTAAAAAAGTTTTTCAAATTTAGAAAGAAAATTATAAAATTAAACACTTATTGTAAAGTTTTAAAATATTTTAAGTATATGCGTTTTAAATATACTGTTGTTTTTAATATGATACGAAAACAGATAAATTATGAATATGAAACTAATTTATTTCTAAAGTAAACAATACAATAGGGTTACCTTGTGAAAACTCGGTAAGGAATCATAAATAAGTAAAATAATAAGCAAATGTAACTATGCAAGTTATTAACACTGTTAAGGCTGTTTTTTACTATTTATATCATACGTTTATGAAAACAATAAAACGGTTTCTGAAAATGTATTCGGCAATCAACATCCGCATATGACAGTACTTCAAAATGAAACCAAATTTTCAAATTTATTTCACGAATTAACAGGAAAAATGACTTATTCTGTAGCATTACTCTTATGGGAATCAGATTCAATATGGCGGGCAGGCAAGCGTCCCCTTAACGCACTAAATTTGTCACCTCACTACTATGAAACATCCGCACTTGACATACTTCCCACGAAAACTGTAAACGCAAGCAATACCCCTTAAAGGGGGTGGGGGAGGGGAAGCAAGAGGGGGAGGGGCGGGGAATTTTGTGTAAATACTCCTCTTATACTATTCTAACATCTGACAAAATTTCAGCTTTTCACTAATTATATCCAATAAGGCCTATTTTTCCCCTTTATTGGCTTGGCTAAAAGAAATCATATTGTGTGTTTATCACTGCAATAATAAATACCAGAAAATAAATAAAAAATAAAATAAATGTTTACGTCTATTTAACCATTGTAATACCTATAATTAGACCAGCTATACAAATAAAAGTCCAAACAATAGGCATCTACTGCAGATTGACCGCTGATATGCCAACGGGCTGATCCGGCCCTCGAGGACTCGTGCGCCCCGCGCCGTCTCCCTTTGTCAGTCCGATTATGTCAACTGGCTGCACTTAACATTTATAAAACTTATATATCATTTTAAAGATTGAAAAATACCCTAAAAGTTTTATTTGTGCCATTTTTTCATAACTTGTCTCATATTAATAAAAAATAGCTAAACATGTAATTATTGTAATAGAAAAGTTCAAATTTTAACATTAAATTTAAAAATACACGGTAAATAATTGTTTTATAGCTTAAACGCAAAGAACATTTTTGATAGAGAATATTATAAGGATTACAATAACGAAATAAAAATTACTCTATCGCTTTTTATCTCTTAGATATTGACAAAATAAAAAATCTTTCAAAAGTGAACTTTAAGGGGGGGTAGGGGGGAAGCAAGAGGGGGAGGGGCGGGGACTTTTGTGTAAATACTCCTCTTATACTATTGTAACATCTGACAAAATTTCAGCTTTTCACTAATTACTTCCCACTAAGGCCTATTTTTTCCCTTTATTGACTGGGCTATTAAGCATGTTCACGCTAAACAAAGTTTAAATAGCGATTGTTAATCTAATGACCGAGGTATGAAAAACATACGAAGTAAGTTACACTCACTTGAAATTATTATTTACAATAAAAATTTCCAAATGTTTAAAAAGGGAAAAGCAGCTAAACAATATTATAGTTACTGTAAAAAAGACTGTGAACAACAAAACGTTGTGGCAGGTGACTAATAGTTTTAAGTGTATATTTATTCACTATAAACATGACTTCCTTTTTAAAACATTTTGTGATATCAGCTTAGCTACTCTTCTAACAGTTTACACGGATATTTAAACCTGCTTTGGCTGTCACGAGAACAAAACTCATTTCGTTATTATATCTCAAAAACTGACAAATATAACAAGTACACGAAACTTGTCTTTCATACAACATGCATGTAACGTTTC
>JAGFPH010000099.1:5113-15787 GCA_018207615.1 Philaenus spumarius
ATTCTGTGCAATTATAATTACGTAATTATATATGGATTAAAAGTAACCAAATATCCTTTTAAAAATGGTTTGGTGAAGTATAACTTTGTTAAATTCTAGAAATATACCTTCACTCCAGAGTATATTAATGGGTTAAAGCAAAATTAACTATTTCTTGCTTTTTGATCATTGTCACTGTAGCAACTACTTTATTAAACATTACTGAATTTTATTAATCAAGAGAAAAAGTTCCAATTCCAATTTATCACTTATACCAAACTCTAATACCTTTATTACATCAGAATATTAATGGGTCTTAAATCTTACTACCTTCCACTTAGGTCCAAAGTATTAGCCTTTATCCAGGGTTATTAACCTAGCAACAGGCGAAACAAATTGTAACTGGCTGAATTGGTGCATCCATATTAATATTGGAGATCTAACAAGTAATAGGTAAGAGTTTCACATCGACCGGCCGCCTGACAAAAATTGCGACTAAGGGTTTTAGCAAATATCGCGAAGACAGTGTAGTTTTATTGATAACGTAACTTACTAATTTGTAGCTGAGACAATTTACTACAGTGGGTTGTAGAAGGTATAACGTTGCAAAGAATGACAGTGTCACACCACTTAGAGGTCGAGAAACAGGTACAAACGTATAAGCACTTTTTATTGTGTGGTATCCATAATAGGTCTTAACCTCAAGATCTAAACTTTACAACGGTTTATAATTGTTGATTTTTTGTTCACCGTTTTCGAAATAATTAATTATAAACAAAACAATTACAGTTTTTGATACCTTTGATTCCCCACACTTGTTGGATCGATGAAGCATTCTCACTTATTATTTAAATCATCAATAATGATTACTTATCCAAACACACTGACTTTTACAAATTATTTCCAAACTTTAATATTTGTATGTCTATTTTATGTAGTATCAGTCGACAAATTGCCTTTTTGTACGCAAAATTTGAATTATAGATAGTTAAAACAAAAGAAAAAAGTTAAACTTAAAATTACCTTTACATTCTAATAATAAAACTTAAAATAACACAAACTTCAGTCCCCTCGATGAAATCAAAAGACCAGCAATAGTTATGAAATTATTTTATAAAATATTAAAATACAAAATTACATTAATAATTGACCGAGCGAAACGAGGTCTCAGTTTTAGATCGACCGTTCGGCATTTCGTCTGTGTGTCTGCCTGCTGTCTGTCTCACGATTACGACCAAACGCCTTGACCGATTGTCATGATTTTTTGCATGAATGTTCCTTATGTCTAGGTCGAGCGATGTATGTATATACTTTTTTCTATTTTTCATGTTTAACCCCTTAAAAAAATTAAAATGGCGGCCGCACCGTTTCTGCCAGTGTAAGCTTTTTTCCATAGCCAGTTTGTGTCTTAACAGTATGTCGAATTGAAAAGCTAATAAGATTTTGCTAGTAGAAAATTTGATGTTCTACAAAATTGTTCTCTTGATGTTTTTCCGTATCTGTAACGGTAAGCTCACAAAATTGCCACAAACTTCAAATTTGTTAAAAATCGTCTATGTTTTTTTAATTTAACCATGTTACGTTTATACATTTAAACTTTAGATATCTTCATAAAACCTTATAATTTTATGGAGAGGGAGAGAGAGAGAGAGAGAGAGAGCGCGCTATCTGATGTCTTGCTCTTTCCTGCGCTACGTCAGTGTGGCCGCTGTGACTGTGAGTGAGTTGTGGAGGGGGAGCCGAGGTAAGGAACCCGATTGGCGCTTCGTCGCATTCACTGAGTTGTAGTCCTTTACCAACTACATTCTCTTATTCATTTTATTTCTTTGTTGTACTACACAGTATTTAAAGTCGAACACGAATAAATTGCAACATAATTTTTCTACTGTTCACAGAACTACTAGTTTAAAAAACAACAAAAACTATATTACAACGAAATCATACACCCTCCGGTCATAAACTGTCCCTCGACATACAATGTAACTGTGATAGACCTGAACCCTCCTCCACCAGAGCAACAACAAAATTCCACAATCTGCAACAGGAAACTGCAAAGGATTTATTAAAGATAGATTTACTGTGAAGAGGAATTTTAGAATGTATTATAGAAGCGGAACGTGTATTGACAATATGTATATTAGACATAAAATTAAAACATTTTGTAAAATAATTTGGTAAATTAAATTTTTTAAACTTTATAGTACGGTCAACACAGCAAGGTCGCTTGGAGAACCAAGCTTGTACCATTTCAATTAAATGATTATAAAAATGAGTTACTTTTTGATCAAAACCTATAGTGAAAACAATCATTAAACCAGCATTTTGAGAGCGCTGGTACTTTAATGCTAACATCCCTGTCAAGTCACTGTAAGCGGCAATACTCGACAAGCAGAGCTCTCACTTGAAGTACAGTTTGTATACTACTTTAGGCAAAGAAGGACCATTCAAATTCAAACTACTTTTTTCAAAAACTGAAATTTGATTTAAATGACAAATTATTTCATGGTAAAAAATGTAATACATTTTCGAGTAATAAGACAGTTTCGAATGTAAACCTGCGTAACTAAAGGTAAAAAAAATCGTTTTTATTTTATCAAACCCTTTGCGTACCGGTACTTTAAACCAGATAAATATATTTAGCTAGAATTCGTTATTGAAAGAATTTGGTTAATTTATTAATGCATTTTTCTGAGAATAACTTAGGTAGCCTGTATATAAAAACATATTTACTTGGAAAATCTAATTGTATTAAACTAGGGGAGACCCCTGCGTGCTCCGCACGCCAACCCCCATGGAACTTTCCAAAAACATGTGTTATGTTTTATTTATAATAAAGGTGTAGGATTAATAATAACCTCAAAACTAATATGGTAAATAATGTTAAATGTTCAAATCAAATTGTTTCGTATATTTTATAACATCAGTTATAATAATGGTTAAAAGAACCAGCAAGGCTCAGGTCTACACTTTAAAACCCTAACCTAGAAGCTAGAAATACAAAAATAATTGCTTCAAATTTTGAAATCAGCTGATAATCGAAATATTGGAGCAATCAGCTATATTACAGTATCTGTTATTTTATTTAATTGGTTGCTATGGTAATAAATGTAAATACATGTGTTGGTTTATCATTCTAGGCCTAACCTAAGAATTTTTTCCGACTAATTTACAAATATTGAAATAAAAAAAGGTTTTTATCGAAATTAATTATAGCCTATGTTACTGAGGGATAGTGTAGCTTTTTATTAGTAAAACTATTTTTTCAATCGGTTCTGTAGTGCAAGAGATTAGCCCCTACATACAAGCAAACAAAAAAACAAACTTTACCTCTTTATAATATTAGTATAGATCAAATAAATGTTTTAATTTAAACTACAGAACAGCTGTTTTATGTTTTTAATGTATTTATTTAATACCAAATGTTTTAATGTAAACAAAGCAGATGTTTTTAAATTCTCATGTATTTCTTTAGGCTTTTTCGTTTTTCGGGGACCCAAAAACCCCTAAGTTTTTAATTTTAGAAAAAACTTATATTTTTCCCTCGTTCCTTGAATCGATACCTTTAATTTGTTACCTCTCCCATCATCCTCCGATTTACCAAATTCCCACAATTTTGAATCTAAAATTTCACTTACAGAATTATAAATAAGGATTTATGTCAAAAGTGGTGTAACTTGGAACTAACTTACTGCTATACTATATAATGCTAATACATATACAATATACAACTTATTTGCAATTTTTACAAGCAAAATGATGACATACAATTAATTAAATGTAACAAAAAGGTTAAGAAAACATAAACAATGTTTTAATGCTTCATGTTAATGTTTGTTCAACATTATTGTTTTAATTTAACTAACATTTAGTATATTTACTGTAGTTTGTAAATGTAGGTCTACGTTTTATACTACAATATACAACATTCCGAGTGTTCACTATTATTTTAGGGCTATTCTAAACGATAAAAATGAACAAAAAGTAAAAAAATTATTAAAGTGTAGTTTTACGGTCTTTTTCTTTTCATAACATAAGTATTTGTAACATGTTTTCCAACATTTATTTTCCTCTAGTTTTCTGTAAGAATACAAATTTCATAAATACCAATTGTTGAATGTATTGCACAATATAACCGCAGGGCTGCTCCTTATGAAAACATATCGTCCCCACGTGTAATGTTCCATGCTGCTTTGGTCATTTATGAAAGGCGGTTAGAGGGTCGGCGACCTGATTAGGGTTGGAAAATTTTAAAGAATGTTAATCTGCAGTATTGTTATAAATCATGAAGAACATATTAATTTCTTATTCCCTAGCAATAAGGACGTGTTCTGGGTGATATATAATAATGTACTCGTATATAATAACGTATTATATTTTTCCTACACTGTATCTACTCTTATTTGTATCATTAATTCAACTTTATTTGACGGTGTTGGATATAATAGTATAATAATGTGTAAAAAAATTTGAATAATTGTTTAAAATAACGCACAGAAAATTAATCAATTTAATTGTAAAAGATAACTTTATAAGGTAATATGTTTGGAATACTATTTATTTAGCTTGTCTCTATAAAAGTAAAATCAAGTAAATAACTTTTCAAAATCAATAACTCAGATAGAAGGTTAATGGAGTAATTATGTTTTCTTCTTGTTTACATTGGTCAGTAACACTTGATAACAAATCCGCTTATCACATTGGTGGGTGTAAACTTTCAGAATTGTTGGTAATCAAATCTAAATAAAAAGACGTACTATCCTTTAAATAAAATGCAACATTCGAAGAGAATTTTCGTGTGGATGACGTTTATTTAAGACAATATTATTTAGTTACTTAAGTGGTTATTCAGCCATATTTACTAATTTACAAGTAAAAATAAGTAAATTTAATAAGTAATTTACTAATTTACCGTCTTAGTGAAAAACGGAGACCAGGACGGATTTAAAAACAGTATGTTTTTTTATTGTTTTATTTGGCGTAATAAACTAAATAAACAACTTACGAAATATTTATAATTTTGTTGCACCATCAACCATTAGACACTTTTAACCAACAGGAGTCAAATATCTTAAGGAATGTTTACGGGAAGGGGAGGAAAATCAAAATAATATAATAATTTCCTTGTTCCTTGCAATTATAATCGATACATATTCATTTTAAATATTTTGTATGTAGAAAATAAACTACTCTACATCCTTTATAAACTACTTCGCTAAAATATATAGAATGAATAAACTTAACATGACAACTAACTGTTTTTATTTGTACTTATAAAATTAACAATTTGGGTTTTTTTTTTAGGTAAACGAGATTTCTAAAATTTCCTGTGAGTAACGTAAGTGTTGCATCTTTATCTATAATATTAAAGTTATTCTTTGTAGAATTTATTCTTATTTTAATATTTAAATAATTTATATTTGTGTTTACATTATTACAAAGCTTTTTGAAAGGTTACATATGGTTTGAGATCTGGTATCATTTATTGTAAGCAATAACGATAAATTTATTAACTAAAACAAATGTATACTAAATTTAATTAATTTATATTAATATATTTATTAGGTATATCTGCATAGTATGTAAATTTGAGAACCTCATTTCTGCATAATTATCAATTACTAGTCCCAAATGCGCTTGTTTGCTTATCATCGGGTAAAATGAATTGTTAATATAAAATTTACCTACACATTATACAGCTTTTTATTTTATTTACAGTAAATAAAAGTTATTACAAACAAATAATGTAATACATACTTTTAATTGTGCAATAAACCACTTTTAATCGTTAAGTACAAAACAGAAGTTTACAGCATACGAAACCGTCATATATATGTTTTTACTGTGTTGATATAGAATGCCGGGTTGAACAAACCAATTATTTAACATAATTTAACTAGTATGCTTCATCTGATTGTTTTGACAGTTACACCATTCTGTAGAGATTTAAAAAAAACTTAAAAAAGGTATCTTGCCGTTTTTTTTTTGTTTTTTTTAAATGTATGAATTGGGGTAATTCAGGTTTGACATTTTCAAACAACCCCATTTTGAAACGCATGATTGGATATATTAGTTTATGTTTCTTAAAATAGATCATTGTTCATTTGCATGCTTGCCTAGTTTAAACTAAATCGGTCAAACCGTTTTCTAGAAATGAATTATTTTATAAAATAAACAAATGGCGCATATTTGAAAAATAAAGTGTTTTTTGGAAAAATGTTATTCTTTATTTGATCTACAGAACTATTTCAAGAATTTTGGCAATTTACTTACGGGACATCCTGTATTTATTTTATTTTATGAGTGTATAACTGCTTTTCTTTTCTCATATTTATGCCAATATTAATACAACAGTAATGTTTATCTAGAAGCGGTTTATAACTAACTGTGTTAATCAACATCTTATGTAAAATAACTGATTTGACATCTATAAGAAGTAAAATTTTTATTTAGAACAGGGATTAGAATAATTGCAAATGGCTCAAAGCAAGACGAGGTTAAACCTACACAACATTCAAAAAGCTCTTTAACATATCTCTGTAAGAGAAGTTTAATCTTCTGTTTAAATTTAATATTCTATTTCTATTGTACCTCGAATGACTATACTCAACTAATGCTTACTTAATCACATAGTTTAACACATCATAAAATGTATGACAATAAAATGACGTACTAAGCAGTATAGTATGGTTTTGTGAAATAAATAATACATATAACAAACATTTTGTTTAGTAAAATATCTGTGCATTCTCTAAAAGGCCTTTGGAACAAAGTCTCCTGTTTTTCCTTCATTTTATTTGATGATGGATGATCTATTTTTAAGATTGAAGTACAATAATTGTTTATGTATATAAACAAAGTTTGTTCACGTTCACTAAAAATACTTTTGATTCCTCACTATAACTGTCTTGAGAAATTAGTCACTATAATAATTACTATTACTAGTAAAGTTCAGCAATTTCTTTACTCTATAATTTTCAAGAATTTTAAATTTATATGTATGTAGATAAAATATAACAGTAGAATACTAATAATAATTAATATACAACTGATATACTGCATATTTGTGGTCTTAACAGTGGTAATTCAATTAGTATTCTTGGTTTTGTAATTTTCAAATATTTCTAGGTTTCTATCATTTTATGACACCCATTGGTTTAGAGAGTACTAATTTTCTAGACAAATTACATGACAAACATTTAAGTGTAATCCGATTTTTGTGATTTTCGCAAGTGCTTTCAAGTCGTTTGTACCAGATTCGATTTCCGTCGAGGTTAAATGTTAAACGATGCAAATCTTATGGGTTCATCGGTTTAAACAAAACAATCTTTACAAGAGTTAATTCTATCATTATTTGTATGTTATTTTATTATAGTTATGTTATGATTTTATTTATGAAGAATATTCAAGTTTCTAGTAAAGATGCACCAGAGCTGTTTGATACATTGTTTAAAATTAGAATCATATTAGGAAAAGACGTTTTGTCTTTTTTCTATTTTGATACCAACAGGTTGATAGTATTGTGACAATTTGGTGGCACAGTGGTATTAAAATAGTATACCAAACCTAACAGTGCCTTTAAACAATAACGTTTAGTGTGCTAGAAGAAAATAATGCCAATACGTTATGAAAACCTGGTTCTTCTCATGAAAACCATGTCTCTCCAATTACCATATTTTGGAAATGTAATCGAGTTACATGATTAATGTAACTAAATATTATTTATGTTATTGTTAGGGGAGGATAAAGCGTTAATTTTAGAATTGAATGAACTAAACAAGTCACACTAATTGTGAATTTCAGGAAATTATCTTCAACTATTCACGAGACCATATTATTATATGTTTTAGATTTTTCTTAGATTTGCAGAAAATTCACAAAATCGTAATTTTTACAGGAAATCTTTTAGAAAACAGAAAAAGTCTAAATTTGTTGTTCTAGTTCATTTGCTGTTTAAGATATTTAAAATATATATATTTTTTAACATATGTCGATTATGTAGTGGTACACTTTTTGTAAACTATTTCCAGTTCTAATAAGTTACATGTGATTTATACAGTTTAGAAACGTATTTTAAACTGAACTTTGACACAACATTTGTTTACCTAATCATTTTAATTTTATTGCAGGAGTAAAACTTTAAAAAATTAAAGTCGATTTTACAATAATATAAAACTAAATAAAAAATATATACAGGGTGATTCAGTAAAGCGTAGCGGGCTATGCAGATTCAGATTCTACATTCAAAAATAATTCAAAAATGTAGTATAATTTATTTTCGATTTCGGCTTAGTTTAGCCGTAATCCGCCATTTTGTTTTTTTACAAAAACTCACTGTAACTCAGGAAATAGATAAGATATCGAGTTCAAATTTAGAATAAGCATTTTATATGTTACGATTAACAAGTGTGCCAAACACAAAGAATTTATTTTTATAATTTTCAAAATGGCGGCCGTTACAAATTTTTAATGTGAAATATCTTGAAAACCGTTAACTTAACAAAAAATGTACAAGAGACAAAATATTTTCCTTTTTTAACGACAGGTAAAATGATTTTTTTTTTATTTTCGGTAGGTCAAAGAATAACCCAGTTATTGACAAAACACAAAAAACATTATTTCTTGGTAATTGTCTACAGCAACCAAAATTAGCCTAAACCATATTTTTTTGTGAATTTAACAAGTTTTTTAGTTATTTTTGTAGCGGGCTATGCAGATTCAGATTCTGCGTGCAAAAATAAGTCGAAAATGTAGTATAACATTTTTCGATTTCGGCTTGGTTGAGCCGTAATCCGCCATTTTCTATTTAAAAAAAATTTATAACTCAAAAGCCCTTGGAGATATTTTTATGAACCTTGGTATACCCTTTAACTTTATAGCTATAAACATTTTCCAAAAATATCTTCAATCTGACTCATAAAATTTCAAAGTGAAATTCCATGAAAACCAGCTACTAAAACCAAATTTTACTAGACACTAAATTTGAAACCCCTTTCATTTCTGTTAAACTTTACATAGTTAAATCATTAGTTATAGTTGTAAGCAATTAAGGTGTCTTTCGATTTGTAATAAAACGTAAATTAAAATTGAACAATTTTGAGTTTTTCTAGTCCCTAGTTTTAATGGAGTGTTTCTTTGAAATTCTTAAATGGCCGCCATTTTGATATTTATTAACCAATTTTGCAATGAAAGTGTCATTTGATTTTAAATGAAAAGGGGTTCAAATTTACTGTCTTGTAAAATTTTGTTTTAGTAGCTGGTTTTCATAGAATTTCACTTTAAACATTTTAAATGGCCGCCATTTTGAAATTTGGTGAGTCTGATCAAAGCTATTATTGGAAAATATTTATAGCTATAGGGTTAAATTGTATACCAAGTTTCATAAGAATATCTCCAAGGGCTTTTGATCATTTAAAATAAAATACAAAATGGCAGATTACTGCTAAACTAAGCCGAAATTGAAAAATGTAATTTTCGACTTATTTTGGCATGGAAAATCTGAATCTGCATATTTTGCTACAAAAATAACTAAACAAAATTTTAAATAAAAAAAAATTATGGTTTTAGGCTAATTTTGGTTGTTGTAGACAATTGCCAAGAAATTATGTTTTTAGTTTTTTGTCGATAACTCGGTTATCCTTTGACCTACTGAAACTCCAAAAAAAAGGTTGTGTCTGTCGTTAAAAAATAAACATATTTTGTCTCTTGTACATTTTTTTGTAAAGTTAACGGTTTTAAAGATATTCCACGTTAAAAATTTGTAACGGCCGCCATTTTGAAAATTATAAAAACAAATTCTATGTGTTTGGTAAACTTGTTAATCGTAACATATAAAATGCGTTTTCCAAATTTGAACTCGATATCTTATCTATTTCCAGAGTTACTGTGAGTTTTTGTAAAAAAAACAAAATTGCAGATTATGGCTAAACTAAGCCGAAATCGAAAAAAATGTAATACTACATTTTCGACTTATTTTTGCATGTAGAAGCTGAATCTGCATAGCCCGCTACGCTTTACTGAATCACCCTGTATACTCATACAAAAAAGTATTTGTTAGTGGTGTATGCTTTAGACATGATGTAGTTGTTTATGTATCTGTGATCAGCCGAGAAAATATTCTATTTTGTAGTTGAAGTTGTATCTTTGTACTTATCAAAGCAGTCAATACAGTTTGTAAAGATGCCGGGGAAAAGTTGTATAATCTTTTATATAATGGATAAAAGATTTCCTAAGGTAAGTTTTATGTTGAGTTTACTAAATATAAAAGGTAATAAAATAGAAATCAATTCAAATCTTCAAACTTTACTTACAGTGGGAATAAGCAACAGCTTTGTCCTTACTAAACGTTGTTGAAAATACAACTGATATGCAATTGAATTATTTATACAAAATTTAAACGGTGGACATTGAGCGCTGCTTGCACGATAACCTCCGGAAAATTAGCTGACAGGAGGGATTTCACTAGGCAATTTGATGATTAAATGGTAGATGGATTGTTAGTTGCATTGTTTATTATACTTTAATTAATTATTTATAACGTTATTTAATTTAGCCTAACTAATCCTAACTAATTTTTGTTCATTATTTTTTATTAACTGTAGTCTTGTCATAAAGCCTAATAAAAATATAGCTACTAAAAATTTCATAAAGTTTTAAAAAAGTTTTATAAATCATAAGTTTAACGATTAAAAGTAATCG